>NJDC01014597.1:317818-365343 GCA_002245475.1 Calephelis virginiensis
TCACATTCAAATAACGAAGAGCTGATGGATATTTGGTAGATGCTATTTTATAATGGACAGCTGTTGGTCATTTTAAGTGTTGTATTTAATATTCAAAAGTAGTTGTATGAGTACTCGTGGTCCCGAATTCGATCTCCGGGTCGGGCAACATAAACAAGAACAGAAAGGGTGTATTCTCAATTTTCTTTTTAAAATAATGTTGCCAGGGATTAAATAAGGTTGACGATAAGTTTGCCATCTATCAAAATGTGGGATTTCGGCTAGTCGTGGATGCCCTGGTTGTGCCTTTGCTTATCTCTTGGGCGTGAAGATAGTAGATAAAGATATCCCAATCTTATTTAAAAAAACACGCTGGTGGTATATTGTTATGTAGCAGGTTGCCTGGGAAGGGATACACCGATTTACCTATTCCTGCCACAATACTGACACTGTCTTGTCTTGTACGATAGTATAGGGTATCCACTTGAGGTGCATTTTACACGTAACATCCAGGCCACATGATAGCAACACACCTGTTACATCTATGGTATCTATAAGCACACGACTGTAATGATATACGAGTGTACAACTGACTAGTTGCCTATTCCCATAACTACAGTCGTATGCTTGTTCTCTGTCTTATTCTATGCATTATTGATTGTGTACAACCTATTTTAGATTTATATCGGGGGCGTGTCTAACTACCAGGACGGGCTGGTGGTTAACCAGAACTTCACGGGATGCATTGAGAACATGTACCTAAATGCCACCAACGTCATCCAGGAGTTGAAACAGGGCTATGACTCTGGTGAGCCGTTCAAGTACCAGAAAGTGAACACTTTGTATGCTTGTCCGGTGAGTGCTTTTATTTCACTTTTGTTAACTAACCCACAACCTCAGCTCTAAGCGCTTGCGATTTCACTTCAATTAAATATATTTCTGGTTTTGTTTGACTTATTTTCGTTAAAATTATCGTTATTTTTAAATTGAGTTTTTGAAATAAAATAAAGTCGGACCGTGACAGATCCAAGTGTTGTCCTGCGACGGCACTATCAATAAGGCAAGAAATAAAAATGTTTAAAGTTGAGTAGTGTCCCTGTAACCTCATCTAATATTTTTTCGATTATCCTTGAAGTTTGATTAACTCGTTTGTTAAATGGTTAGTGCACAAACCCAACATCACCTACTTAGAGCAAAGCAAAGTTCGGGTTCGTGTCCTGACAGGGCAGGCATATTTGTGATGAACATTTAGTAGTCTTCGTTTTCGGGTCTGGGTGTGGCTATAAAATTTATTCTGGCTTCTATTTAAGTTAGTCAGGATGTTTGTTGTTACTTGTTTTTAAAAAAGGAAACAAGATTTTTTTTTATTTGTATTGTTACAAAAGCATATATGTAATATGCTTGCTTTGGCGTTAGATTCAATTTGTGTAATTTGCTTAGGGACATTTAATTTATTATTTGATTTAATAACTTGCAGACAATTTTTTTTTTAATTAGGACTGTATGGATATCTCTCAAGGGTAGATCAGTTAATAAAAGAATGTAAACTCTTTTAGGAACCGCCTATAGTGCCTATAACGTTCCTGAAGGAAGGCTCATACTCGAGACTGACGGGATACTCTGGCGGGAACACACTGAACGTCTCTCTTGAGTTCCGGACTTATGAGAACCATGGCCTCCTCATCTACCACAAGTTTAAGAGCGAGGGATATGTAAAGGTAACTTTTTTTCTTCTTCACAGACAACCGTTCGAATAACAAAGCTCTCAGGATCCCAAATACTAATGATACGTTGTTTTAAGTTTACAAGATCGCATTCGTCCGATGATACAGTTTACGCAAAACTAAAATGCTCCAACGAATTAGGAAACATGTTGTGCAGAGCTTTTATCATGAGTTGGAGAGATACACAATTCACTAATGTGGTGATACTGGAAAGTATATAATGGATTGAATATTTTTTTATATGTTAGGTGTACCTCGAAGAGGGCAGAGTAAGGATAGAACTCTTTACCGAGGGATCTCCTAAAGTGAAGCTGGATAACTATCCGGAGGAGTTCAACGATGGTCGGTGGCACTCCCTATTGCTGACGATGGCGACGGACCACATCACGCTGGCCGTGGACTATCGACCAGTTAAAACCATCAAGAGGTTGAAGTTCTTTACTGGGAGCACATATTATATTGCCGGTGAGTATTAATCTTGCTGTGCATGTGTCCCATCTCTACAGAGTTAGTCATTCTTTCATGGGCCAATGTATACACTTTTACAATAAACTTCCCGATTTTATAAAAGACCTGCCATTAAATAAATTTAAAAAATGGGTCAAAGTGAAATTGTATAAAAAAGGTTACTATACCGTTGCTGAATATCTGTCGGATAAGAGTGCTTGGGATTAATTGCTCCTCATACCAATCTCTTCTTAGTAATTATATGTAATTTGTATAGAATAAGGAAAAAAAAAGACAGCCTGCTGAGTTTCTTTCCGGATCTTCTCAGTGTGTGGCCGCGTTCCGATCCGGTGGTAGTTTTAGTATTATATAGACTCGTCACAAGTGCCCCTTGTAAGGTGAATGTGAATAAGAATATATTCTATTCTATTGGGTTCATAAAACCTTAATTTTATTAAATATACTTAAAGATTCACACATTGCTATTTTTTTTTCGAAAATAAACTCTCAAAGGATTATAATTAGGGATGAAATTTTGTATGAAAATCGCAACTTTATACTTTGAGGAACGTGAACGTGTGAGGAACGTTTTTTACGTGTGCCTACAGCTGGTAATCATAGTAAGTCTAAAAATGGTTCTATGTATAAAGTATAAAAAAAACTTAAACAAAAACATGTTTGCAATGATTTTTTTGATGTGCTGTTTATTAATAAATAAATTCTTACGTTCTATGTAACCTTAAAAATTAAAAATAATGTGCAAATAATAATTATTTCTGGTTCTGGCAGTCTGATGGGTCTGTAGATGATTTCAAATCTTAGTCATCAATGATTAAATTCCTTCAAACAGTAGCAGAAAAATATGGGGTTGAAGTAAACAAAAAATGGTTTGTGTTGCATGGGTATGACCAGGATATCATCATTAGTAACTGTGATAAAACAAAGACCCCGGTGACATCTGTCGATCTATACACGATAAACTGAAAAACTACTGTACAGATTTTCATATTTCAACAATACATAGACTGATTCTCGAGGAAGGTTCAAATGTATAACTAGTTAAGTTTTTATGTACGTTTGTTAAAATAAAATTATATTTTGTTTAACATGTTCGAAAAATTTACGCCTTTTGGCGTTTTTATTTATTCACCAAAACGTTAATACCCTTTGAGTTATCAGGGGATTCTTCCCTTTTTTAGATTAACAAAAAAATATCGCATTAGTATAAGTCTATTTTAAGGATAACTTACTTTTCCCATTATAAGTTTTGATAAAATGGTTATTTGTAGTGTGTTAATTGTAAAGCTATCAAATATATATAAGCTATAAATATATTATAATTATAATAGACATAAAGACACGATAATGGTCTTTGCTTTATAAAATGAATTCATTGTTTTCTATTGAGGTCTAATATAATTTTAGGTGGTAAGGCACCGCCACGTGGATTTATTGGGTGCATGAGAAAGATAGCTGTAGACGGGAACTACCGGCTGCCTACGGACTGGACCAAGGAGGAATATTGCTGTCCTAATGAGGTTGTTTTCGACGCCTGCCACATGATTGATCGGTAATTCGTTCACTTTCTTTACTATGTCAAATATGTAATTTTACTCTTCGTTTGATTAATTCTGTTGGCTAAAATAGTGATATTGAATTTGTTTCTGAGACATTTAATTTGTAGATGTGACAATATATTTTTTTCCTTTTCTGTGTCACTTCTAATCAAAGTATGTTTGGATGTTTTTTCCTCTTCACTTTTTATTACTTGTGATTGTGATGTGACAATTTTTGTTTAAATTTAACTAATTATAGTATAAAATGCTTCTATTCAGTCGTTTTGCTGATTAGGATCCGGTGATAGTTTTGTATTGCGTTAACGCAAAAGACGCGACTTCGTCAGCACAGAATAGCTACGATTTTAATTTAAACTTTTATCCCTTATTTTACTCCATTGTTAGCTGATTATTAAAAAAAGTAGCTTAATTTTTATATTCGTCATTAACCATATGCATATTAAATTTCGTTAGAATCGGCCCAGTGGTTTACCCGTGAAAGCGTAACTGGCAAACTGACAGAGACTTTCGCATTTATAACACGAGCAAGGCAAGTGATTTGTTTTCTAAATATAAGCTATAAACACGAGACGTGTCTTACGACCAATTAAATTATTGATATCATATCTACAGATAGTTGCTCAGATATTTTAATTGTTTATTAAAAAATAACAGTGGTTGCCAGTTACTAATCTAGAGTAGCACTATCTGTTATCCTAGATAGACTATGAATGTTATCGTTCAGTGTGTACGTGTGTGTGTGTGTGTGCGGGCAGATGTAACCCGAACCCGTGCGAGCACGGCGGCGTGTGCACGCAGTCGGCGCGCGAGTTCTCCTGCGAGTGCGCACACACCGGGTACGCCGGCGCCGTCTGCCACGCGCGTGAGTACACTGCACCACATATTTTTTTAAGATATTGGAAGGCAAACAAGCAGACGGTTTTCCTGATGGTAAGAAATTCACGCCGCCTAGTGTCACCAAAGCTGGTAATGGTACGTTGCCAGCTTGAGACTGGGATGTTAGTAACAACAAAAGTAAGTGTACCGGCTACCTTACCCTCCGAACCGGAATACGTCAATGGCAAGCATTGACGTTATGGTAGCAGGAATAGGTGAGGCGGTGGTACCAATCCGGGCGAGTCGCTGCTAAACTCTACCACCTAGTCAGATGTCACGGTGTTAGTGGCGGTGAGCCTATGCTCGCCTTTTACGAGCTGCCTGGCAGGAAGGCAGATGGTCTATTGTAGAAAGGAGAATGGACCAACACGGGGAACATGTTACACCAAAAATAATTGTATTTGCTTTCTACGGTTTTGGCGTCACATCAAACAGTTGACGATTACAGACAACTCATCATGTATAAGTAGGGTTACCAACTATTTTTCCATGAAAATAAGTAGAATTAAAAAAAATTAACAGTGTCTTATTACTTCATTGATTTAAATATATTTATTGAAAAAGAAAAATGAAAATTATATGATTTTTCCACTGCTTCTTACACAACTTATTACTATTATATCATTTTTAAAAGCCTTTTAGGCGTCACCACAAGTGTAACTATAGTTTAAATAAATGAGGAGCTCATTTTTATTAAACTTAACGAAGGTTTGTTTCTGAGTTGCAAGCAAAGTTGACCACAAAAAAAACACATATTATAAAGATTAAATACAATAAAATTTTAACCTATCTAAGATTGTTTTGCACGCGCACTCACTCAGTATTTTTTTATTCGTTCGAAAACAGTATTTTGTATACTTTTTTTGCTCATTAATAAAAAGCGTATTAGAGCGTAAAACAGTACTGCTCAAAAGAGTATAGTTCGCAACCTTATGTATAAAGGGCTCTCCAAATGTTAATACAAATGGTAAAGACTGTTTGAATCGGGCAATAAGCCTACAATTAAAAACGATTTTAAATCGAATTTTTTTGGAGTAAGCTGGTTAAACTTACTTTAAAACTTGGCGGCAGTTGTAGACCTGTTTTTCGCAATTTCTGAAATTCTTAACCAACATTTTCTATTACTTTGGCAATAACCTGAATATTGGCTAAATGAGGTAAAACAGAGAACCGGTTAATTGTATGATATAAAGACAGGAAATTTAAGTACATATTAAATTACTTTTACTACATCTTTTTCGTTACTGATGGTTGTTTTATTAACCAGCCGTACATCCGCTGTCGTGCCAAGCGTTCGCCAACGCCGGCGTGCTGTCTCGCTCCTCCGACGTACAGATCGACGTGGACGGCTCGGGCCCACTACCCGCCTTCCCTGTCACGTGCCATTTTTATGGTAAGATTTCGTACAAGAAAATAATAGTTGCGTCTTAAAAGTTTCGTCATTTTAGATTTTGATTTCCGAGGCCCGCCACATACATTCGGAGTAATTCCTTACTGAAAAACCAAAAAAAGAATTCTGTAAATATGTCATTTACTTTTTGGTAATTTTTAAAAAGTTTGGTATTTTTTTTGTTTTGTATGGAATTATTCGTATGTTTCATTTCGTTATTCTATTCTAAATGCACTGGCCTGCTTGCGGAATTTGGAAATGAAGAAATTCCAAAAAGGAAAATCTGATTGTGTGTAGCAGTTCCATTGAACTGTATAGATTCACTGTGTTCGAAATTGCGTTTTAAAATTTCGAAACGGGATTTTGTAAAGAAATTCCGAATGTATGTGGAAGGCCTTATTCTCTTGATATAATTTTTTTTCCTATCGTACTGCAACAAATTTTATCTCACATTTAAAACTATTCTGCCTACTTTAAAATATCTCCGTTTGTAATTGATTTTAAATAAAATATAGCAGTAGTGGATACCCTATGAATCTGTGGTGACATTAAGAGATTTTTGTTAGAATAGAAGATTAAAAGAGCTTAAAACTTTGTGGTTTTGAAGTAAGGGACAGTTTCCGTAAACTTTTTGATCATTGTCATGTGTGTTCTTCCTTTCCTAGTCTTCTTTTTATGTGCAAGAAATGTAGACATTTGCCTCTTATAAGATAAAAGAACAGCGTATTGAGCGTTGTATCATTTCCAGCGGATGGTCGCGTGATAACGGGCGTGAAGCCGGCGACGGAGCGCGCGCAAGTGGACGGGCACCAGGAGGCGGGCAGCTTCCGGCAGGACATCGCCTACGACGCCTCGCGCGCCCAGCTCGAGGCACTGCTCAACCGGTCCACCACGTGCAGCCAGCGGCTCGACTACCATTGCAGGCACTCGCGACTGCTCAACTCGCCCAGTGAGAACGATATACTAATTATGCACTAATGTTTTTAGGATATTTAGTTTCTATCAATTGTAATGCTTAATATGTTGACTGACTTTCCATGGTAAATGTTGTTACAGCTAGATTTCAGCAAATGGTACCGTGCTGGAGATCTTATTTGTTTCCGGAATGTTAGACTTATAGTGCGTGTCTTCCAGCTACCCTACTCTCCAAACCGGAAAGTGACAGAGTCGTTATGGCGTCAGGGATAGATAAGGCGGTTGATTCTACCCGAGCATCTCTGCTCTGCTCTTACGAATTGCCTGACAAAGAGGCAGATGAGATCATCTGCCTGTCCGATTCTCTCGGCCTCGTCACAGTAGAATAGACATTCTATTCAGCAGACTCGGGCAACAAATTATGTAAAAGAGCTGTGTTTTGCTGTCAGTAGTCTCAACTTTCAGATGTAATGTTTAGATACAACTGCGGACTGTGGAAAGCCAGGTTGACGTTAATTGCGAAGACAGTAACAGATGATAGAATGAATGTATGTGTAATGTGTACGTAGGTGAAGAGGCGACGTTCCACCCGTTCGCGTGGTGGGTGTCTCGCACCGGACAGCGCATGGACTACTGGGCGGGCGCGCCGCCGGGGTCCCGCATGTGTGCGTGCGGGGTGCTGGGCTCCTGTGTGGACAACACCAAGTGGTGCAACTGTGACGCCGAGTACTCGCCGCTGCGACCCGACGGTACACACACATACACACACACACACACACTACATCAATCACCATTCAGCAATACGTAAGGGGCCATTACACGATAAGTTCTGCTCTCTCAGTTTTATCAGTCATTAAATTAGCTGACGATTAACCTACTTAAGGTATAACAAGCGTCATGAGTTCTATCTGGATTATTAAAAGTTGTTTTATTATTATCATTACTGCTATGGCGTCATGACATTTAAACAGTTATTATTTTCAATTGTTTTATTAAGGGATAGATCAGTGAGCAAGCACACGTGTATCGTGGTGCTAAGACACATGTTACAAGTGCTTCGCTGTTCTGCGGCGGTGATGTTACACTTATTGTACAAGTGTAACAGCTACCCTGCCCACGGGACCAGAACATGACGGAGTCAACATGGCGGCAGGAATAAGTAAGGCGGTGGATCCCTACTCGGGCAAATTGCTGCACAGCACTCGTACTGACCTATATTTTAACCAGCGTTCACCCTTTTACGACCTGCCGGGCAAAGGCAGATGGTCTATTCTACTCAACGGTCACGGATAGACAGGATAGAATATAAACAATTTTTATCAATTTGTATAGCTATAATACAAATATTCGGAATAAAAAGGAAAACTTAATTATAATATTGAACTACTGCTTTAGAGTTCCAAATGGACGGAGGTGAAATCACAGAAAAAGAGTTCCTCCCCGTGAAACAGCTGAGGTTTGGAGATACCGGAAGTCACCTTGACGAAAAAGAGGGACGGTTTACTCTCGGACCACTTCTGTGTGAAGGGGATGGTAAGTCAAGTTCTATTATTTGATTCTGCATACCTTTTATTTGCCACTAGCGGCCCGCCCCGGCTTTGCACGGGTGTAAAATGAAAGTGTAATCCTTCCTCTTCAATCACTTTATCCATTAAAAAAATCGGATTAAAATCCGTTCCGTAGTTTTAAATATTTAAGCATACAAAGGCACACAGGCAGCGACTTTGTTTTATACTATGTAGTGATTATTTGCCTTTTCTGTCCATGTTTAAAAATTTCTGTTGTAGGAAAGGAAAGTTTTAAGGATCTGATTAAAAAGGATTGTCGTCTATCCATCTTTTTTCAATTTCAATTTCTTCTGACGGTCAAGCATAAATGTAAAAAAACAACACATTAATTATACGTAGGTCACACTATAAGTTTAGCGTAACTTTAAAAAACAACATGTTATGACCAAAATATTTTCAAAATAATTTCCTTTACATTTTAAATATTTTTGCATGCGATCGAACCATTTTTTAAAACAGGAAGACCACATACATGAAGGCATGTTTTCTAAGTGCTGATTTAACGCTATCACTGCCGTTTCGAAGTTGGTTAAAGTAAAAACTCTCATCAAATCTTTGATTTTGGGGACAATACAGAAATCACAGGGTGCTAGGTTGGGGCCATGCGCAGGATGAGTGACCAGATGTACGTTTTCGGAAGCTAAAAATGACTTTGTTTTGTTGGCCGTGTGTGATTCTTTACACACGGCGTTATCATGGTGTAGGATAATTCAGCTTTTGGGTCGTCTTTCGCGAACTTTTTCTAACACCCTGGGTAAACAAATGGTAGAATACCACTCGGCATTAACACTCTTGATCTTCAAGTGATTATACAGATGGGACCCGTAACTGAGCTGAGCATGGGATCATTGTTTTACTAACGTTCCTCGCCTATCTCACTTTTTTTTGCCTGTTCTCATTTTCAAACACCCATTCACAAGATTGCTGTTTTTTTCGGATTAAAAAAATAAATCCATGTTTCGTCTCCTGTGACAATGTCATAAACAGCATTACAGTAGCATGTGTGAGCACCATTCCACGAATCTTAATTCCATTTTCGTTGCGTACGTAGATTTTTGATGTGTTATAAAAAAAACAATTGACAAATTATTTCCCCCCAATTGATTTTTTATTACTAAGAAGGTTGCAACATTTTTTTAAAAATATAAAATTCGAAATTCAAATAGTTCCGATTAGCTAGGAGTGCAAAACTTTTAGTGTGCCCCATTTAGTAAGATTTTAATAAAAGTTCAAAGTCTTTAACATTTTAATATTAAAAACTATGTCAAACCAAATGTTTTGAAGAACAAAATAATTGAATTATATATTGGTGCGACCCGGCCTGCCCAAGTATGCTTTGCCATGCGATGCGCCCCGACCCGACTTGACACGCTCTGCCTCGTCAACAGTCTGCGCTATTCTTTGGAAGCATTTGACTCCTTTCCTTGCGAGAATTAAAATTACAGTTTTTTTTTCCATAGATCTGTTCAACAACGCAATAACGTTCCGCATATCGGACGCCATGATTACGTTGCCGACTTTCGACCTTGGCCACAGTGGTGACATTTACTTCGAGTTCCGAACAACCAAGGATAATGCCGTTCTTTTACACGCCAAGGTATTTTCATGTACTGCCATTATTTATGAGTTGTTTCTTTTTGTGCATTTGTAACATTACTTTAAGTTAAAAAAAGGTAACCTTTCGTTTATGACGAAGCTTCATTAGGTTAACGAAATGTCGTCGTTTGCCATCTCATTCAATGCGTCGGCTTTGATAGCCAGAAAATGCGGTTGTGCTTGAGTAGCCTGGTTGTGCCTGTGCCTTTCTTTAGGAATATTAGCATGAAGTTACTTTTTTTTCAGTTTGCTCAACTTTTAAATGTTCATATCGGTTTAGGGTCCACAAGACTACATCAAGCTGTCTTTGATTGGCGGCGACCAGCTGCAGTTCCAGTTTCAAGTCGGAGACACTCCCTTGGGCGTGTCCGTGGAGACCAGCTCGCGACTAGCTGATGATAGGTGGCATTCCGTGTATATCGAAAGGAACAGGTGCGTGCATATGTTCAATTATATCTAGGTAGGACTACTGCTTCGATATTATGACGTTAAAAAATTTAAGGCTGGTTTGCTGTAACAGAACTTTTGAGTTGTGATCAAATAATCTCGACAAGTTGTGTAAGCAGCCAGCTTCATTGTCGTCTGAGGCTGATTATGATGATTCACTAGTGCTTTAAACTTTGCCTAACTGCGCACCTTTTCCCATGTTCTTTCCTATTTCTTGGAACGTCTGACATTTGGGATATACGCTCGGTAGGTAGTTGGTTTACTTCAACACGCGAACCTATGTTTGACTGTCGACAAAGTTAAAAATATTGTCACTGTTTGGGGAAGTGTTCGTGATGTGTGTGTATGTGTGTGTGCAGAAAGGAGGCTCGTCTGGTGGTGGACGGCGCGCTAAAGAACGAGATCCGCACGGCCAAGGAGCCGGTGCGCGCCCTGCAGCTGACCACGGCGCTGGCGCTGGGCGCGAGCCTCGACCGCAAGGACGGCTTCGTGGGCTGCGTGCGCGCGCTGCTGCTCAACGGCCGCAGGCAGGACCTCGTCGCCTACGCCAGGAGAGGTTGCTCATCTACCCATTTTAATCGTACTTCCATTGCTCCGAGATCTTGCCGATCATTATTTTAACAGTGCAGCAGTCAGACTAGGCGGCAGCAATCTGCTACAGATCGTTCAGATTGGTACCACCGCCTTAACCATTCCTGCCACCGTAACGGTGATGCTACATTATTAATGTGGTAATGTTTTATCCGGTCCTAGCTGACAATCTAACTAGAAAGTAATACTCGTATGTACTATAATGTTACTAAGGCTAAATGGGTACCTTTAAAAGTACTGGTGGTAGAGTGTTGTGATGTTACTCGTCTAGGTAGAGATCCACCGCCTTAACTATTTCTTTTGCCACAATCACGGTATCATGCGATACCGTGTATCGGCGAACACCTCGGACACAAGACAGCGCACCTATATCTATGGTATCTAGGTCACGGTTGTCTCTGAAAAGCCGTGCGCTTTTTTCATTTAAAGCACAAAAGAATGGAAATTACTATTAGAAGTATATAGTATAAATATACACAAATATGGTATGATGTGTTTGAGTAAATTAGTTTACCTTTACCTTGCAAACCGGAATCGGACAGTGGCCGTCAAGACGTCATCACTACGCTACAAATTTTACTCAAAGTATAATCGTTTATTATAACATGTGTAAATGTTGTTCAGGCATGTACGGAGTGTCTGCGGGGTGCGCTGGCAAGTGCTCGTCATCGCCCTGCCTTAACAACGGCACCTGTCTCGAGGGGTACGACTCCTACTCCTGCGACTGCCGCTGGACCGCGTTCAAGGGACCCATCTGTGCTGATGGTATGTACTCTCGTGTTTATTTGATACTCACTTCGATTCAAATCTAACGTTTAATAAAACGAAAATTGCTTAATAATGAGATATTCTGTTCCAAACGCCAGGTGAAAAACGGCCATTGACCTTTGAGTGCGAAACAGGGCTGATCAACATTTCTTGAATTGCTTATAAAAATCGGAAGTTTTTTTTCGAAGCCTGTTCCGTGTCACAACTCATATCGTGATAAAACAAGGTTGACATCTCTGAATGAACTCGACGTCACTCGGGGTGAGCACTGTATTAATACGAATTGCGTTTAGTGCGTCAATTATAGTAACATAGTTATAACAAACTTTTGGTTTATGTTCGGCAGTAATGTATACTTATGGTCAATTGTATTTTTTCGCTTTACGTTTGGAACAGACTAATCTAAACTAATAACTAATCAGATGTGTTGTAGATTTGCTTGGAAACTCTTATGTACTATTCAAAGACTTACGAAAAACTTGATTATGTGACTCAGTTGCCCACTCAAAAGGAAAGTGTACATGAAATAGCTGTCATATTTGCTATCTCCAGTGACCAACAAAAATACAGTAGAGGTAGCAAACACAAATGACGTCACTTGATGTACACTTTTGCAGTTTGAGATCGCAACTGAGATACATAATCACCTCCCTGGGCTGTACAACAACTAAAGTTTTTTTGAAAATAATACCGCCTTATTGTCATCCTCAAAAATGACAGTATTTAAATAAAAAATTACTGAGTGATGACATTAGTAAACAATTTAAATTGACTGGGTTGACAACGTTAGATGTTTCCCCCATTAATGGGGAAATTTTCTCTATAACACTTAACATTTTTTTAATAAATGTTTTAAAAATGTAAATCAAATTAAAATTAATTATTCTAATTGTAAATGTTATCACAAAATAGTATAGCGAAACCGGTTGACTAAACTATAAAAATAAAAAAAATATTGGGGAAAGTACAAGTGGTGTGAATAAATTGTTTCAAGAATGGAATTCCACCAAGGACCGACGATAAGAAGTATAGAAACTTACTCATTACTATTGTTAACTACTCTTTGAACTAATATCGATTTTCAATTTCCGTAATGTAATTTTTTCACATTTTTCGTCTAGAAATTGGAGTGAATTTAAGGCCCAACTCTATGGTGAAGTACGACTTCCTTGGATCTTGGAGGTCTACGATAAATGAAAAGATTCGCGTCGGTTTCACCACCACCAACCCGAAAGGTTTCCTCTTGGGATTCTATTCGAATATTTCAGGCGAATATCTTACTATGATGGTTTCCAACTCAGGTAAGTCTAATATTTTATTTATTAGTTTGTTAATGTACTGTTAACTTATTCATGTTGCGCAAATATTAATCAGCTTATTATTACTAGTTGGTGTAAATTTCAGTTTGTACTAAATTAATTTTGTGCTATTTTTAAAGACAGAAAAAACTTACAGGCTTTGAACCTGCACCGTTTCGTCTCTCACTGACGAATGCCCTAAACATTTGAGTTACCGGGAAATCAATTCCTATGACGAAAGTTTTTAATAAAAAAATTAAGAACCACGCAGAATATTTGTCAGCAAAAACTATTAGACATTTTATTTGGCTATTATATTTTGGTTTAAATTATTATCGCCCGTGTGGTCTAGCGGTTTAGGTGTTGGACTCAATATCAGTCTACTGGTTCAGGTGTTGGACTCGATTTCATGAGATCCCGGGTCTGATAACAAAAAGAAAATGCGGTTTTTCCAATTTTCTGATTCACGAAAAATGTTGCTGGGGATTATATTTGTGGCCGGTTGGCGATGGACTTGCCACCTATCACATTGTGGGATTTAATGTCTTCGGCTAGTCGTAGGTGCCCTGGTTATACCTTTGCCTATCTCTTCGGGGATATGGGTGTGAAGATATTTTTTTTAAATTACTTCACGAAATCTAGGATTTTCTTGATTTACCCCCCTATATACGGAGTCCTGGTTACACCCTCATTCAATTACCTTGTAGATGACAACGAATTTCTTCGGATTTGTAGTTTAACTAGACAAAGTGTCCAAGCGGGAGTCAGAGCAAACATTTTCTTTCATACAATATGATAGCATTTCTATCACAAAGAGCATAGCGGATGACAACATGCAACAGTTCAATTTTCGAAAAAAATAAGACCGAAGACGAAGAAAGACAAATATGTGTATATAAGATGCACTAACCCCTCTTTATTATAAAATATAAAACAGTTTAGTAGTGGTTCAGCTAGACGATCTCTACTGGTATACAAATTCAACTTAAGTATAAGTATACCTTTATAAAGTAGTAATCTTATTGATATTTGTAGTTAAACAATAAGACATTTAGGTGATTATCATGGAAGAAAACCTTGCAATTAGGCACAACTTTTCTTTTATATCACAAATATAACAGAAAAGTTGTAATGATATTCCGGTGTCAGGTATCGATAAAAAGTTATATATTACAATAAATGCTTTTACTTGTAGGTCACCTTCGCGTGGTATTTGACTTTGGTTTTGAGCGTCAAGAAATAATTTTCCAAGGAAAGCATTTCGGACTGGGACAGTATCATGACGTCCGTTTATCCAGAAAAAACAGCGGTGCTACGATGGTTTTACAGGTTTGCTATACTTTTCAAAAAATATTAAAAATAATGTTTTTTTTTTCGAAGTTTTAGCGATTGCATTAAAAGAATTAGCTGAATGTGTTGTACGTGTGTGAAACTTTTTTCAGAGTTCTTCAAGTTCACCTCTGTGGTCTAGCGGTTCAGTTGTTGGACTTGACTGCACGAGGTCCCGGGTTCGAATCCCGGGTCGGGCAACAAAAAGAAAATTGGGTTTTTCCAAATTTTCTAACAAAAAAAAAATGTTGCTCGAGATAGGATATGTGCCCGGTTGGCGATAGGCTTGCCACCTATCACATTGTGGGACTTAGTATCTTCGGCTAGTCGTGGGTGCCCTGGTTGTGCCTCTACCTACCTCTTCGGGGATATGGGCGTGAAGATACTTTCAAGTTCAAAAGTGTGGTCCTGTATCATCGACCATACTAATCGCAATGGAAGCTAAGACTAACTCTATAAAAAGAAAAGTACCTATTTACTTATTTTAAATAAGTTAATTAAAAATTTGTTTCGCATTAAAATATTTTTACAAATGAATTATTTTTTAATTATTTAAGGCAGTTGTAAAAATTTGTTTTTTTACTTATTGCTTTTGACTTTATCCTGTTTAAAAGTTGCTGTTTAATTCCTTTTTTTTTGTTTTCAGTTAAATGCCAAACTTCTTGTTCTGGCTTAAGAAAAAAAAACTAAAAATATGACGGAAAAAAGTCGTATTTCGTATTTTATTTTCATGCCAAATTGATATTGATCGATTAGTTTTGTGACTGACAGGTGGACAATTACGAGAGTCAAGAGTATCAGTTCAATATTCGCGAATCGGCCGACGCACAATTTAACAACATCCAGTACATGTACGTGGGCAGAAATGAGACTATGTCAGAAGGGTTCGTGGGGTGTGTCAGTCGGGTGGAGTTTGATGATATCTACCCGCTGAAGCTGCTGTTCCAACAGGATCCTCCACCTAATGTTCGTACTATTGGAGGTAAGTTTGTTTGACATATTGACAACACTTCCATATCTGTGTAGTTCCTTAAAAGATTAGACCCTGTTGATTTGCCGCCCTAGGACACTAATAAAGATTAGCTTACTGTGTTGCTAGCTACCTAAAATTTGTTTGAGCAAAACGGAAGTTTATTACATTCCATCATGACTTTTTACTTTATGGTGGCTGGTTGGTGAACTTTGCGTCCACTTGGGTTGAGTTGATTTACATCGTAGTATTTACATTCCTGATATTAGAATAGTCTTTAAAATTATTCTGTTCTATAATAATATGTAGTAGTAGCAGCAGAAGCAGTGGTTAAGAGGATGTCACTCTGCAATTTAGAGTTCGAGGCAGTCATAGCATTTTTTTTTATATGCCAGTATTCATTCGGTTGTCGACCGGCATGCTGGCTGCGTCGTTTGTATTTTGCATTTTTGGTATCAGTTAATTTCTCGGCTTGATTACCATTTTTGGTTTATTAAACATTTTACAAAAGATTAGTCAAAAACAATACATTACAAAATTATATTACTCGGACCCTAAACCAAAGTTGACAACCATTTATATCTTCGAATAAATGTTATTCTAGCGATGCTTAGAGTAATATGATCCTTGTGACTTCTTGTTTAAATTTTGTTCGTTTGCGTAACTTGCCTTCTGTTACAGTGTGAGTCTTATTAATGTCAGTACTAACACTTATTCAATGATAGGGAAATCAATGGGCTTTTACATGAGTGTTAACATCTTGGCAATACCATATTACTCGTGTGAAGTGTAAATGTGGTTGCCCCAGGGGTGCTGCACGAAGACTTCTGCGGCGTGGAGCCGGTGACGCACCCGCCGGAGCCGGCGGAGACGCGGCCGCCGCCGCCCGCCGACCTGGCCGCCGACCTCGACCTGCACGCCACCGACGAGGCCATCCTGGGCAGTGAGTACACCCCGCCACCCTGCCACGCTTATCACTCACCTCTGCGACCTTGACCTTAACACCCACTGTGTTACAGTACTGGGCAGAATCATCTTAATTTATATTCACCCTTGTATATTCCTTTGTTATATATATTCCTTTGTTGTATATTCATTTATATATTATACTAGTGGTCGCCCATTGGTCGAAATTCGACCATAATACATTTTAACATCTTTTTGATAATAACGCCATCTTCATTCCTCAAGAACAACTACTTTGTTTCCAAACTGCGCCATCTCTGATCTTTTATCGTTATCATCAATATATTTGTTTGTGTGTGTCAAATGCGTGGTAGTGTGGGTAATGTTTTATTAATTGATTTAATAAACCTTAGAATAGAAGCATTATTATGGAAAAATATTAGCTTTCTGCACTTCTCCTACGTATAAACTATAAGTGTGCCAAATTTTATGCTCCTGCGTCCTCGCAATTTTCGTAAAAAGGGGTCCAAAGTTTTCGCATCACGTATTAATATATAGATATTATCTTTCTTGTGGATTCGAAACTTAAGTCTTATCCTTCAGTTATTTGTTGTGGAATATCTATAACGGTAGTAGTTTTGTTGCGCATTCACTAAACTAATTTTAAGTTATTGCTATCTTCTTTCAACAAAACACTTTAAAGCTGTCAGATTAATCTATTCTTCGGAAAACGTTGCTTAAAACGTTAAAATTTGACGTGGTCGATTAATCTGACGCATGTTTAAATTGTTTCATCTCTTTCGTTTTTGTTTTGTTTGAAAAAGGTAGCATGCATCTAAAATAAGTTAGGTTTGGTTTGTGCACACCAGAATTTCCACCAATGTTTTTTTACGATTTTATGATTCTAAGTTAAATATAATAGGTATTTGCTTGTATGTAACACTATTAAGTTGGTTATTTCAAGTTATATAAATATTTCGATTATTGCTAATGATGCTTTGGAATTTTTTCTATGACAATCATACAAGTAACTAAATTGATTAACGTGCAAGAAATGTATAAAAAATATAAATATTTACCACCTATTTTTTAAATGTCTTCATTTTAATAATGATAAGTAATGAACTTTTACGGCTTTTACAGTGTAAGTAGAATTTAAAGCAAAACTAGATTTTTATGTAATAAAAAAATATAAAATAAGTTTTAGCTTTAAATTAAGTATATTTACGATACAAAATGTTCATACGTCACAAATAAACATAGCTTGTTTTAATTGTTATTCACTTATGAATTTCGCGTTTCAGCTATCCTGGCATTTATTTTCCTTCTGCTCATCGTTGTTGCTGTGGTGTTAGTGCGAGCACTTTCTAGGCACAAAGGAGAATATCTCACACAGGTATAATTTTGTAATGTGTTAATTATTATTTAAATATACACATGCTTTTTTATTAGATTTAATTTGACCGCCTAGTTGAAGTTCTAACTAGGCCAATAGTTTTTTCAAAGTAATTTTGGGTTTTATCCCATGTCTAGTGATTTTCAATTAAAGATCAATATTTTTCAATTCAGAATTGCAATATTCTTATTAATAGTGAAAAATACATCGTAGTCCTATGTTGGAATTGCACCATCTTTTAATTAGCAAATAATTCTTTACTTTTTTATTGTCCCATTCAACAAAGAGCGTGACTTAGTTGTAACAACGATTGTGCGGTAATCAGTTGTAATAGCACTGTCAATTGAAGTTAATGTGCAATCCTAAAAAAGACCCTGCTTAAGTGACTAGGTCTTTAGTTAGCGTTTATGACTATTGAATAGGAAGGCGGTGGAATAAGAGGGTGTGGTCCGTGTGCAGGAGGAGCGCGGCGCGGAGGGAGCGGCGGGGGCGGACGCGGCGGCGCTGGCGGGCGCGACGGGCGCGCGCGTGCACAAGCGCAGGGAGTTCTTCATATAGTCGCACTCCACACCGCCGGAGGGACGGACGAGGAACATCTATTGATAGTTGAAAATGTCCCTTTGATGCATTCAACAAATCGTTCCATTAATTACAAAAGGCGTTTTTCTATAAAAGATAAGCCAATCGCAATTGATTATCGCGCGTTTAACGAATTAACGGAGCCTGCGCCTTTGACATTAGAGTCATTAAATAGTAGATACCACCTTCTTAACATTAGCACTCCATACAATCAGCACTCACACCACCCACAAATATGTATAACACTTGAGATATTATCTTACTTTATACTATAATTCGCGTGTATAGCTAAAAATCGCGTGTTTACCAATATCAAAGTCGTTTGGTTATTAATATAACGCAAAAAAGACAAATGAAAATATTTTATTTTTAAAATACTAACAAAATTTATAATAAAAATGCAACACGACAATGCATAATAATATATTTTTATATATTAGTAAAAAAACGTAGTATACTTGAGTATATATATTATACTGTATATTGTGCAATATTTAAATATTTTAATAATTTATATTTTAATATATAATATATCGTCGATGAAGTACCAATACCTCCTAAGTGTTAAAAATCTAAATTTACCCTTAGGAGATATTTCCATAAAATACTAACGAACGAATGAATTCTTTGACTTTGTAGATATTTTCACATAACTCAGGAAGCTTATTTGTAAAGAAGTTTTAGATAGGAGTGAATTCCATCTATGCGAATATGAGTTTTATGTCTATTGCAATAAAAAAGTAATTTTGGACAAAATTGTCAATTAGGAGGTATTGGTACTTCATCGACGATATATTAAACAACATACTATATATACAATATCACAATGATTGTGCTTGTTATTGAAATAATTTGTTAAAAACAAAACCTTTTTTATATCCAAAATAAAGCTCAAAAGGAAATTTGCACTATTTCCGCTGACTTCAATTTAGATACACGCGAATTATACTACAAAGTATAACTACTAGCAAATTTTATCCGATACAGCTTCAACTATATTCGACTTCAGATTAATTTCTCACATTAACTTATGATAGCCATAAACTTGTGATACTTAAAAATTTCCAGTCTAAATTTAATGTACCCACCTATTTTGACTCTGAAGTTCTGAACAGTATTAAAAACATCCAGAACAAGAACTGATGAATTAAAAAAAATGGCAAAGGCTATTTAGGAATCATGGAATATTATTTTAATCAATTTTTTGGATTAACTTAACGAAAACCTTTAATTTTATGAATATTATGTGTATTTTTTCGTATTTTTATATTTTTAAATGAATTATATATTAATCTGAAAGATCGATACGTATTAGGAAAATATGCGATAGCGCTATGTTTTGAAATGGTACAATAATAATATTTTTATATTTAGTAAAATCGGCATCTAATATTCATTTTTTTATCTACAGATAAAACCATAAAATTAAAAAAAAATCAATTACCTCCTACAGAATCTATCCGTTATGTATCGTCCTAAAAAACAACTCGAACACGTCAGTATTCAAAATAAAAATTGGCATCGAAACCGGCCTATTCGCTTAGGAGTTACGTTACCACATTATAACACCTCACACTTTTCGTTGGGGGTTAATAAATTATAAGTAAGTGATGTGAATAAAACTATAGAAAAGCAAGCATAAAACATTCTATTGAGTACAAATATTGAAACATAATTTTATTTCTTTTTTCCATATTTCGAATATAACACATTTTGTGTAGGACATATATTTCTATTCCGAATTTTCAAATGAAAATTTAAGGATGGATGAAATATTTGCTATGAATCAACCCCAAGGTCTCTCAGTGGAGCAAGGGGAGGTAAGACATTTTCACTTTTTTTATGACATTGGGGTTATAATTATTAATGTCGTAAGCTGTTTGAATGGCTTAAGACAATCAATTCAATTTTTCTGAGTTGCCAGCTAAAAACTAAGCTCTTATGTAAGAGATCTCTTGCAGGTAACCAATTAATGTATAAATATATCATAGCAAGAAATGGCGTTGTCGCCTATATTGAATAGTAACTGTATTTTAGTTGTGTAATATTATTTCCAAATGATTTTTTAGAATAGGTTGAATATGAAGACTTGTTTTTTCAATTATTATTTTGTATTATGATAATATTTCGTATGTAAAAATATTTTATAAAAAAAACAGTAATGTATCGGCCAAGCTAAGCATTTTGCATCAGTTATACTAAATGAAGTGAATAATAAATACAGCGTAATAATTGTTGTAGGCGTTTGTTCATCTCGTTCATGCAGTAGTTTTTTTTGTTAACAACACGGTTGTAATATGGCTGTGTTAACAAATCTCATTATTTTTCCTTATACGATATTTAATTGACCTCAGTATGTATTAGAAAAACTTCTAATTCCATTATCAAATAGAAAAGTATTTTTCAAATTTGCCTTAAATTCGTTTTTTCTACACGATTTACAAACTGGGCAAAGTTTATTTGCTATTTAAATAAATCATTGTTCGTGTTTTCCAAGATGGTGGAATCCGGAATAGTTTCGGATTTAGCCTTGTGGCAAGATACTTTACAAATTGTTGACTGAGTTTTTTGAATTGTATTATTATTATACGCCTCCAATGTATGATCTGGAACCGAATCATAACAAAATTTACAAACTAGTATTAGGTTAGTATAAGCACACTTATTACACGAATCTCCAATTTTATTTTTAAGACAATTTCTGTATTTTGTTTTTCCGTCCAAAAATATTGTATAAGTTATACAAACATCTTATGTTTTTTTTATTGAAATACATGATTGTGTATTAACAAGTCGCTGGATGAAATTTTAGGGTACGGTGTCATATTTGGGATTTTACAGATTTATAACTTCACAATTTCCAGAGATTTTCATAATAGTCTATAATATAATAACTTGATTGTCTTTAAAATTGTTAATAAAGAAACAATATGAACTCTTTATTTACTTATTTCAATTAGTATTTAAATTTTTTGTAGGTACTTATTTATGTCTCGAATAGTAATTGATTTGTAGCGAATAGCTTATGCTATAATGAGTCCTATATTCACGAATAATGATACAGTACCCTAACTTACGGATACAGTACCTGGAGTTTGTTAATGTATCCAATTGTAAGTTTGTATGAAATGCCAAATAGCACTTAAGTTTTGTATTTTGATTCACGTTTTGGTGTCAAAAATTATAAAAAAATAATTATTACGGCATATACAGGTTGATATTTTTTTTGGTAGCAACATTATTTCATTTTCTTCTAAACATTTCTAAATATTTGATCTTGCTTTTTGACAAATATGTACCTGTAATAGTTTTGTATGGAATTAAATATTACTTTAAGCCAGTACAAAGCTTATAATTTATAGTTCAAAAACGTACAGCGTATTTAAATGTTAATGCTTACTTTTGTGACTTTTATGGTTAGCTGTCTGCATATAATAGTACTATTACTTGTTCTGACCTATCGGTATTATTCCTTTTATGTTTAAAAGGAGCTATGTTCATATCTGTATTTTTGAAAAGCATTGCAAAAAAAATTCCATTCAGATGTTATTTTAGTGCAGAAGAAATAAAGAAACGTGAAGGAAGGTGCTTTCTTCATTTTCGTTTGCTTGTTCACCGAAAGAGAAATGCTTTCGTTTGCTTTAATTAAATCCTCTGTAATCTGAGTGTTAATTTGGTATAATTATTTGAGTAACAATTTATTGTAAGATGTATCTTTTGAGTCAACCTGTATATTGTATAGTCAAGTACGTTAAATCTGTGAGAACAAATACAAGGAAAGGAAGGGAAGATAAAAATATTGTAACTTGACTATACAAAATCAAATAGAATATACCATACTACAGTTCTTGTCACTTTCATATCATGGTTACATGTTACATTGCTGGTTAAGCTATGGAAATGTAAAGCTTCGCTTCTTACTCTTTTGGCTAAGTCTATATCTGCTTTGTGTAAAGAATGTAATACATATTGATAGTTGGATTTTTTTTATTTGCTAAGTGAAGTGCCGAAGCAACACAGGCTATGGCTTAAATAATTTACTTCATGTAGTGGTCTAGATGTATCACTATGATCCGGTCGCATGTCTGGATTGATGACTGAAGTTGGAAACATATTATCAGTCGCGACTTAAGGACGCGGCTTAAGTCCGCGAGCGAAAAATGTGTACATAACGTCCGCAAACGCTTTCGGCTGACATAAACATCCAGCAGATATCTTCCGGACGTCCGAGAACGTTTAAGACCACGTCCGCGAGTTTGCAAGTCGTCGTCAGTACATCGTATTTAGATTATGAAAGTACACTAACGGCCAATATTAATAATCAATCCTAATCCAAAACTTGCTGTCCAAGATTGATATTTTGATCCATTTTTATGTTATCGCTTGCCATATCTGTGGACAGGATAAATATGGCAATTAGGTATGGGATAGGCCGCCGGATACGCAGCTATCTAGATTGCTTGAAATCCATTAGATTGAGATACATTATTAACATTGGCCGTAAGTACTTTCATTATCTAAATACGATGTATGTCGCGGCTGTCAAGCGCGTCCGTCAGCCGATTCCTATAGCGTGTTTCCAGCTACTCCTCTTGTTTATCATTGTCATTCAGTTCTGACCTATCGTCTATTTTAAGCTATATAGTTATTGCCACTTTAGCTTACAAATTCGTTTGGCCAAAGAGTGAAGTAAGTGTCCTTAAAGGAGCATACTGATTGGTATATTTTATTTGGTATGCCAAAATGTATGGCGTGCCTTATTCGCCACCTATCACGTAGTGTGTTAGTAGAGTATTTTACTACGAGTACGAAGATCACCAGTAAATTTTTCAAAATATATTATCGTTTTATTTATTTTTATTAGCTGATTTTCTTCGATTTCGTCAGAGTAAAATGGAGACGATTACTAACCGACTTTGAGCAAAAGTAAGTTTTCCGGCTACCTTATCCTCCGAACTGGAACACGTCAACGGCAGGCATTGACATTATTCGATATCTTAGTCATTTCTGTACTGATTTTCAAAATACTTTTTTTTATTTGAAAAGGCGTTGTTCTGAGGTGGTGCCTTTGCTTCAAGTCTTGATCTAACGATAGGATCGTAAAGAAATCGAGAAAATACTATTTTATTGTACTTGGATGATACACGTCTTATTGAAATCAAAGGTTTTGCAGTTATTGCTCTTAAATTATACAAATTAACATGCCCACTTGAAACTAACTGCCTAATTGTAAAAATACGAGGGTGGATCCAAGAGTTCATGGCCTAACCTATATGGAGCTATGACATCTTTTTAGAATCTACCGTCATTTGTTAGTATGTGTCATACTGATTTATTGTGCGCAGTTTCATTCCGATACTGCACAATATAAATTTTCTGTGATTATTTGTTTGAAGCAGTCTGATTTGTTTGAAGCAGTCTGACGCAATTTTCAACAATGGAGAAAATTGAACACCGTGCAGTCATTAAGTACCTCAATAAAAAAGGCCTATCGCCAAAAGACATCCAACAAGATATGGTGAGCACTTTGGGGGAGTCTGCTCCATCGTATTCCAGTGTCAAGAAGTGGGTAGCTGAGTTTAAGCGCGGTTGTGAGAGCATTAAAGATGATCCTAGGAGTGGAAGGCCTACATCCTCTACTACGAAAGAAAACATCGAAAAAATTTGTGATCTCGTACTGGGTGACCGACGTTTGACCATTGGTAAGATAGCTGAAATAACAAACATTAGTTATGGCCGGGTGCAACACATAATAACTGAAGAGTTGGGGTTCCATAAGGTTTCTGCTCGCTGGGTCCCGAGGTTGCTTTCAGCTGAACAAAAACGAGTTCGATACACAATTTCGCGAGACTGTTTGGAACTTTTTGAGACTGATCCCGATGACTTTTTGTCTAGATTTGTTACCATGGATGAAAGCTGGGTTCACCACCATACTCCTGAATCAAAGCAACAATCCAAACAGTGGAAAAGATCAGACTCTCCTAGACTGAAAAAGGCTAAGGTCGTTTTGTCGACTAACAAAGTCATGGCTTCTGTTTTTTGAGATGCGAAGGGCATTATTTTTGTAGATTATTTACCGAAAGGTCAAACAATAAATTCTAGTTATTATTGCAACCTTTTACGAAGACTCGAAGAAGAAATAAAAGAAAAAAGCCCGGGAATGTTGCGTAAGAAAGTTTTGTTTCATCAAGACAATGCACGTGTTCAAACTTCGGTTGAAACAATGTCTGTAATCCATGATTGTGGCTACGAATTGCTGCCCCACCCACCTTATTCGCCGGATTTAGCCCCCTCGGATTATCATTTCTTTCCAAATATAAGAAAACACTTGGGTGGCTCGAAATTTTCGACCAACGATGAGGTGATAGTCGCAGTAAACGACTATTTCCTTCCGGAATCTTTTTTTTCGAGGGGATAAACAAGTTGCAGGTCAGGTGGAAGAAGTGTGTTGAGCTAGATGGAGACTATGTCGAAAAATAAAAATAAATTTAGACCCACTTTTCTTTCATTTTCTCGCCCGGATTGGCCTTACCTATTCCTGCCGCCATAACGTCATGACGTGTTCCGGTTCGGAGGGTAATTTAGATGGTAAACTTACTTTTGCTCGAGGCCTAACATCCCGGTGTCTCTAGGCGGCGTGAATTTCTTACCATCAAGAAATCCGTCTGCTTGTTTCCCTTCCTATAACATTAAAAAAATAAATAATGACTGACGTGATCCTGTAAGGGTAAACCGTAGATTTGCATAAAGAAAAACGATCCCAATGCGAATCATGTATTTAATGAAATCATTTCTAGACAATGGCGAGACTGGTAAACTGTACACAGATGCTTCGAAGCTCTCACTACGTGGTGCTGTAGGAGTGGGAGTCTGGATTCCAAGATACAAAGTAGTCCTCAGCGTTAAGTGCCCTTTGGAGACCTCTATTTTCACTGGTGAGGCCACTGCTCTTTTGGAAGCTATTCACTTCATAATTAGCCACAACCTAAACAAATCTGTTATTTTTTCTGATTTCCTTAGTAGTCTATATCTGCTTCTTGGTAACCCCTTTAGTTCCAAATCCAAATTACCATTAATCTTAAAGCTTAAAGAAGCATTGTACACTTGTTCTCTCTTAAATTTAAAAGTAGAAATAGCTTGGATCCCAAGCCATAGCGGTATCCATGGAAATGAGTCTGCTGACTCCTGTGCTAAAAAGGCCATAAGAAATACCAATGATTCAAAAATTTATTCTCATGACTTGAATTCTATTTCTCGAGTTAATCTAGAAAAGTCATGGAACTCAACATGGTCAATTTCTAAACTTAATAAAGACAGATATTATATGTATACACAGGAACTGTGGAATATATATTCTTCAACTGTCCTAAATATAACATATTATATGAAATCCTCCCAAAATAAATCTCTCGCCCTACTAACTTTACGTCTTTTGTTTGATATGTATCTATCATTTATTAAAGTCCTCAACTAATAACAATATAAAAATCTAACCATTGGCAAGGCAAGTTATTGCATATTTCTAACACTGAGTATATTTGCTGTAGTAATGTGAGTGTCTGCATGTAATATGTGTGTAATCTATTGGTGTCTATATTTTGGGTTTTCTTCAGCTTTGATTCCATAAAGCAAAAAAGCTCTCCTGTGTCTCTTTCACCACAAGACATTGGCGGAATTATTGTGCCTAACGCAATAAAGGTCATATGTAAAGAAATAAGAAGAAGAAGATTTGTACAATAGGCATTCTGTACCTACCGGCCCCAGGCTGGCGGCGCACCTTAACATCTGTGGTGTCTTTAGGTCATAGTAAACAAAAAAAATGCTTAGTAGGTTTGTTGATGTGCTGTTGGTTTGAGTGTTCGAATATTTGTAGATAGTTTCCACATTGTTTATATTTGTACAGCAGCCCGTCCCACCTTCGCATGTGTAGACAAACTTTATTTTTATGATATTGGAAGGCAAACAAGTAGACGGATTTCCTGTTAGTAAGAAATTCGCGCCAGAGACACCAAAGGTGGTAATGGTGCGTTGCCATCCTGAGGCTGAGATGTTAGACCTTGAGCAAAAGTAAGTTTACCGGCTGCAACAAAATCCGTTGTATAGTTTTAAGCATCTAAGCATACATAAAAACAGACACATACGCAAAGCAACTTTGTTTATACTATGTAGTGATTGTGCTTTGCATTGTAGTTTTTTAAGGGTTGATTATTGAAATAAGTAGCAAGTAAGTACTGTGTGTAAGTAAGGCTTTTAAACAAAATGAATATGAAATTTCTTCAAATCAATCCAGCTCAGTTATGAAAGTGTAACACACGTGCAGACTCGATTTCTGAAATAACTAAAAAAAAAGTGAAGTATCTTCACGCCCATATCCCCGAAGAGGTAGGCAGAGGTACAACCAAGGCACCCACGACCCAAGCCGAAGACACTAAGCCCCACAATGTGATAGGTGGCAAGCCTATCGGCAACCGGGCACATTTCCAATCCCGACCAACATTTTTTTTTTAAATTAGAAAATCGGAAAAATCCAATTTTCTTTTTGTTGGCCGACCCGGGATTCGAACCCGGGACCTCATGCAGTCAAGTCCAACACCCGGACCGCTAGATCACAGAGGCGACCACAGAGGCGTAATTTTACATGTATTAAAATGAAAAATGTGTTTGATGAGTTAGTGAATGCGCGCACACGAAGAATTTCTATATGTACTAGCGATCGCCCCTTGGTCGAAATTCGACCATAATAAATTTTAATTTCTTGTTAATCAGAACGCCATCTTCATTTCTCAAGACCAACTACTTTGTTTCCAAACTTTTTAGCGCGCCATCTGTGATCTTTTATCGTTATCATCAAAATATTTGTTTGTGTGTCTCAAATGCGTGGTAGTGTGGGTAATGTTTTATTTATTGATTTGATGTGCTTTATAAGCATTATTATTGAAAAACATTAGCGTTCTGCACTTCTCTTACAGATAAACTATAAGTGTGCCAAATTTTATGCTCCGGCGTCCGCGCAATTTTCGTACAAAGGGGTCCAAAGGTTTGGTATCACGTATTAATATATAAAGTTAAAAAAGATAGTGCTACTATCTTTTTTAACTTTATAAACTAAAAAAAAATATTTATTTGCGGATTATGAGTGTTACAATGATGTTACAAAATTAATAATTAAGCTAACAGAGATGCCTTTAATCCTGACACTTCTCTAATTCTTCTCAACACATATACAAACCTATCGATTTTTTTGCAAAGTAAATCAAAATGCGATTTCCAGTTACAAAATTTATCGATTTTTATTCTTAGGAATTTAGTACAATCTACATTCTCAATAGTACCTAATTATTTAAAATAACAACTCATTTTTTAGTATCTCTATAATGTGTTTAAAATTCAACTAATTTTGTCTTCATAAGATTTATTTTTAGATTATTTTCATTGATTCTGTCACTGTAGTCAAAGTTTTAATAGTTTCTTCAAATAAATCGTTTTTATATTTGCTCTTGATGTGAAGTGTAGTATCATCAGCAAACAAAATTTAATCATGATTGATAGGATCAGGTAAATCGTTTATGTAAATTAAGAAAAGTAATGGCCCTAAAACACTACCTTGTGGTACACCGCAACAAAAAGAACTTGAAGTATAGACTTTCTTGCGGTTTCCACTTACTTTTGAAATCTCAACACATTGCTTTCTATTCTTTAAATAGCTTTTAAACCATTCTAATGAATTACCTCTAATACCATATCTCTCAAGTTTCGTCAACAAAATTTTATGTGATACAAAATCAAACGCTTTACTCATATCTAAAAATACAGCAAGGGGAAACTTTTTACTATTTAGGCATTCTGTTACTTTTTTAACTAAGTCGAAACATGCATAAACTGTAGACCTACCTTTTCTAAATTCGTTTTGAATATTTTTTAATAAATCAAACTGAAGTGGATAATTTGTTATATTTGTTATACATTATTTTTTAAAATTTTTGAAATTATTGGAATTAAAGTTATTGGTCTATAATTGTTCATATCACACATATCCCCTTTTTTAAATAATGGCTTGACAATAGACTTTTTTAAACGATCAGGATATTTTCATAACTAAATCTATGGATATTTTCCTTCTAAAAATGATATATATTATTAAATGACAAAGAGGCTTTGATATCACACTGGCAACATTCTTTAATTTTTTTCTGTATGGAGTATGGATTTACAGACAGCCATCTGTCTTAAGTTATGCTGTATCTAAGTGTCACAACGTTAATTTTTAAAGAGTGTCTAAACTCCCGTATTGATACATCTCCCTATGTACCCGTCCCATGCGTAACATAGACTTTCTGCTTCCATGCCCCGTTGTTTGCAAGAGCAAGGCATAGGTTAAACGTATGTAGTAACGTATGGGTAGAGGTAAGGAGCGCACACTCTGTGTTACAAAAGTGTCCCCTGAATCGCCTTAAATTAAGATGGCGTTGCTGTACCAGAGGACCGTTTTTTAAAGAAAGCGCCAAAAGTAGTTTAGACTGACAATCAAATTGAAAAAGGAAATATAAACATCCGCCTATTGAAGTGGGATGTTTGAAACGGGATTTTTGTTTACCAAATTTCTCATTTTTCAAATTTTATTTTAAGTAATAATGCTTTATAATTTTTTTTCCGGAACTTGTATTAATAAGAGTATTTCAAAATTATTACGAAAAAATAAATGATTTGCAAAATGAAACCAAAGGACGAATACCAATATTCATACAAAAAAGTTGAGAGGTGTCAAGGGACACCCGGATGAAATGAAGTTCTCTCTCCGCCCCTCTCTCTCTCTCAATCCTTAGTAATCTCTATCTCTATCTCTCTTATAGAGAGAGACAGACAGAGAAACATGAAATAAAAAAAAGAAAATAAACATATAAAAAAATTATAATAAAAAAAATAGAAAATGAAAAATAAAAAAATAAAAAAAATATCCGACCCGGGATTCGAAACCGGGACCTCATGCAGTCAAGTCCAACTACTGAACCGCTAGACCACAGAGCAAAAAGTGTCGTGACAATATTTTCGTAAGAATTTTTTCCGTCTAGCCCCCATTCACAACGCGCAATAAGGAACTTCGTTACAATAAAATAGTTGTATGAAAATTTAATTAAGATCAATTAACGAAATTAACGAAAGTGCAATTAAATAGATAATAACAATTTAAAACTAATATTTTTTTTTATTCTCATGTAAACTTCACTCACTATTATCACTCACTATTATTTTTTAACAATTTTAAAGACAATACAATTTTTTTAATTTACTTTTGAGCTCTACGTCCACTGTACTCTTTTCAGGTTATATAATTTATTTAACTACGATAGCCGTTTAACTTTCAATTACAACACATAAATTAACTACTTTAGTCGGTGAGAATACTTGATATTATTTTACTACTTTCAATCAGCAAACTTCAAGCCATCTAAAACAGTTAAATTCACATCATACACTAACGCCATTCTGGCCCCTTTATTTAATGCTGTTTTGTGGTCACTTTTTGAGTCAAAAGGCTATATGAGTGTGCGCTCCTTACCTCTACCCTCCATAGTTAAACGAGTTACTACCAACAAGACTACTGGTAGAATCTGTGCAGCAATCCGCCGGGATAGAGATCCTTATACTTACTGAAATAATGACAATGTTTTGCGTTGTCATGTCGCGGTTTAGACGTTTGGGCAGCCGGTATCTAGACTTGCACATTAGTCGTAACAGCCTGATTATAGCAACATCCCATGGTATTGTAGTCTTTGACATCTACGGCGGCACGGTAATATTATAGATAATATTACCTTGTCTACAGTGTGTCTAGGCCACGGTCGTCTATGAAGCTTTTATAGATACTAAAATGACTACTACCAGAGATTAGTAAATATAATAATTATATTACATAGTCTTTGCTACAACCATCGCGTTATGAAAGCTGGCGCTAATGGGATGACAGAGTTGCTCTTTTTAATTCGTCTCGTCGTAGCTCTTAGATTAAAAATAAAAGTCCAACTTTAAAGTAGATTATAGAGGACAATAAACTTGAACTTACCGTGCACCTATTTTCCTGATGGTAAGAAATTCACACTGCCTACAGACACCAAAGGTGGTACTGGTGCTTTGGCAACCTGAGGCCCAGGGTGTTGGGCCTCGAGCAAAAGTAAGTTTACCGGCTACCTTATCCTCCGTACACAACGGCCACACGTCAACGGCAAGCATTGATAGCTACATAGCTACTGCATACATCTTCGGTATAGTTTTTATAGTAATACCTATGCGGTATTAGGTAAATTTCCTTAGTACCAAAATGAATGTCAAGTAACATGTTCTGATCCAGAGGATAGGGTAATTGGCAGACGCACAATTAGCTGGAAACCACAGGGCATATGTTGAGTGCAACTCTAACATCTGTGATTTTTATAGGCCACGGTTGTATTTTTCCAGTAGGAGAGTAGTATGATTGTTCAATGTGTTACCACATAAAAAAATAATAGACAGATACAGGTACCTATCCCAACGGCAATAAAACATTTTTTGTCTATGATGAGGACTTAGAGGCATTACGAGTATGTCCCATACTTGGATATAAAGTCAATTTTAGCTTCAGAGTTCAGACCATCGACATTTACATTACACAAATTTACCTTTAAAACGAATTCTTGTATTAATTCTTGCCCACACTGGGTGCTGCTTCTGTGTATCTGACATCACTCATAGCGGAATGATATCGACGTAAGCAGGTTACACAATAGATTTTGCTGTCAGTTTTTTCACAGACCACAGCATAGAAATAGGATATACTTAGAGGTCAATGGACGACAGCCATTAATGTGACTAACGGATCATCTGTCACGCAGGGCGTTGACTGACAGATATAGGTATGCATACATTTTGTTAACTATCATTCAAACGTAATTTTGTGATTGTGACGGACTGGCAGACAAACCCTATAGTCTAAGGGCTTCTAAGTTTCTGGAACATATTTGAGCCTGTAAGAACTATCATTTCCCGTTACAGTCATGGTGCTGACGTCATAAAACCACTGCTTACCATGATAACTACGTCGTGAAACATATGTCGCATTCAGGATGGTGACCCAAGTGTATAGCAAGGGCAGCCACCTGGCCCACTGACCTAGTGTAGTGCACTGGAGACGTGAAGGTGATGGGCCCGAGAGAGGGCGCGCGTGCTCGATGGGCCATATATCGACGTTTCAGCTTTAACGACCACTTGCACTCAATATGCTGCAGGGATTGCGAATATTTTTATCGATATATTTGGCTAATTATTGAAAGTTAAATGGAACTCAAAAGTAACATAGGTACCTACCCAATGTCTAGATTTTATTGGATAAGTGGGTACATACTTATATGTGATACTCATTATTTTCTGTATCTAAGACGATCCTGTTTTTAAGTTGAATTAAACTTGGTCACTCAGAAATAGCTTTTCAAAAAACTTAGATTACCAAAAAACTATCAAAATATATAAATATGGCTGATTCCTGAAGATTTGTTCACATGGTCGTGAGATTTATATTTAATTAGCGACCCACCCCTGCTTCGCACGGGTGTAAATTATACATATCAATCACTATATCTATTAAAAGAAAACCGCATCAAAACCCGTTACGTAGTTTTAAAGATTTAAGCGTACAAAGGGATATAGGGACAGAGGAAGCGACTTTGTTTTATACTATGTAGTGATAAATTAATTAAAAAAATATATTTCTATTAGCTTAATAATTTTTTTTTTAATAATGTTGTCTACATATACTTATAGAGCTTTAAGTGTTAAATAGTAATTTTCATTCAAATGAAGCTTATTATCAAATATTTTATTGCTTTAGTATGGACAATGATGACCTATAAACTGACTCGGCTAAATTATTTAGAAATTGCGGTATTAGTTCATATTGATATCAAAAAAAAGAATGTGTTTTTATTTTAAATGATAAATTCATTTTAAATAATATCGCAATCAATTACAAAAACTTTTTGAAGTAAAAGCCGCATTATGCGATGCCTACATTGCTGAATGAAACATTATGTAATTTTCTCGATATTTTTTATTGACATCCCTATGCCACACATTCCCACGTAAAAGAGCCTAATGCCGGCAGTCAGCGCTTTCCAAACGGGTTAAGTGCTACAGGTGCTTAAGGGTGCGATTGTGTCTTAAACGGCTTCAATCGACTCGATACCCTGACAAAGATGAGCTTCTGGAATTCCTCAAGTAAAAATGTCACGCTCGACCCGCTTTCAGAGAATTAGTAGGACAATTAGTTGTAACCAAGTTGAAAAAGAGAAGATTATCAATTCGACTCTATGTTTTTTTTTTATTTTCTTACGCGAATGCTCGGCTAATAACAAACATATTATAGATAGATAGATGGTTCATTTTTGAGAAGGTAGATAATGATTCTGAGATGGTCCCATATAAAATTGATTGTTTCGATCATAGTGGCGTGATATCGTCCAGGTCCCCGGAAATGGCAATAATAGCATTATTAAGTATGGCTCAAAAATTACTGTTATGATCTTGACAAATTCCGAGTTATAACTCGGAATCATGAGCTACCTTTAAAAAATAATTACAAGTTCGTGAAGTGGTATGTGGGTTCATTTAAACACAGTAAATTATTTTTTACTTTACTTTTTGAACACGTTGATGAAAAGAATGTTCGTACCAAAGTCTCGCGATTTTTTTTTTAAATTCATTTCAGTATTGTCTTTTGATTACGAGTTACGATGACGAAGCTTTGTTTCTTTTATTAATTTACAACCTAACTGTAGAACATCAGGTGTTTCTCAATCAGTTGCAAATTTATCATACTAAATGCGAATAAAGTTATCATACTAAATACAAAAAAGGGAAAGTTTGAATGTTATATGTATGTTTGTTATTCCGTTACGAAAAAACTGCTGAATTGATTGTCATTAAATTTGGCATACACCTATAGAGTAACTTGGATAATGTATTAAATAGTTTTTATCTCGAAAAAATGTTCCTGTGGGACCATTCACGCCGCGGGCAACAACTAATATATATGTAAAAGAAAGTCGTGTTAGTTACACTATTTATAATTCAAGAATGTCTGAACCTATTTTTCTGAAAATTAGTGGAAAAGTAGCTTAAAATTAGGAGATGGACATAAGACATTTTTTATCCTGTTCGACTGCGAGAAAACTATTTTCATTTTTTCCAGACAAACGGGTGGAACGAACTTCGCCGGATCAGCTAGTAAATAAATAATATCAAGATTAGTCTATCACCAAAGCAACAATTTTGCTGGTTATATTGGTGCTTACCTACATATCTATCCTTATATACTTATATCCTTATATCCTTACATACCTATGTATGTAACTAGGTTTTAATTAAATTTAACATGGTATTATTCGTAGATATATGTATTTCTGTTAATATCTATAGAGATAATAGAGATAATATATAATAGACCCAGTAGCACAGACATTCTTATCCATCACACTGATGCCTGCTTCTATCGGGAATCAAACCCATGTCTGAAAAATTAGTTGGACGTATCTGATAGCTCTTTGACCAGCGAGGCGGTTAATAATGTTAGTTGCATGAAATAGAAATATGGCAACAGAATTAGTTGAATTTAATGATAAGGTACGGCAAGCAGAGGTGTGTTATTTCAACAGGCTTTCTAATTACCCCGTGGTTGAGGAATACTATTATGTGTATCGGAGGAAAACAATTTTAGATAATGAGGGCTTTGTTAATTAAAGGACGGAATTTCATAGTAATATTATAAACTAGCTTATGTATTAACTTCGTATCGCTTGATATTTACACCTACTAAAGTTTGTATGGGAATAATGAAAGTGTTGTTTTTTTAGCCCGGTGAAGTTGTAAAACTCGCGGTTTTACTAACAACTTAACTCGCGCTAACATGTTAGCCAATTCGAAAAAAAAATACCTAATGAAATCTGTCCATCCGTTCAGGCGTGATTCGGTGACCATGCAAAGAGGGGATTCATTTTTGAAGTGAAACTTCTTTATAATAGTTTCGATTTCAAAACGGGTGCAACGGAAATACGACAGGTAAGAGACACAAATATATATTCATCTCATTCTTTTGCAGGTAAGAGTCACAAATATATATTCATCTCATTCTTTTGTCAATTTACTGAAGTTTCACTTCTATCGTGTGTGATTCGCACACACCTTTTTTTGCATATTAAATAGACTAGCTGACCCGAACTTTGTATAGCTTGACATTAACAGCTACGAATAGTTTATATGGATTAAAGCACTGTGTATGTTTACATTGAGAATACCGAGAAAATAATTTAAAAAAAAATTGTTTTCACGCCCATATCCCCGAAAAGGTAGGCAGAGGCACTACCAGGGCACCCACGACTCGCCAATAACACTAAGCTCCATAATGTGATAAGTGGCAACTGGCAAGCCTATCGCCAACCGGGCACATATCCAATCCCGAGCAACGTTTTTTTTTTGTTAGAAAATTGGAAAAACCCAATTTTCTTTTTGTTACCCGAGACCTGGTGTAGTCAAGTCCTACAACTGAACCGCTAGACCACAGAGGTGACAAATAATATAATTAAGTGTAGTAAAACTGTATAAACCACTCTAACTAGTTTATTAGGTTTCCACCTCTCGATTTGATAATTTTGGTTTCGAAAGACAGCAAATGTTTCCGAAACGGTCTACATAAAATTTAACAATATTCTACTAATAAGTGGTTTTTGTGTTATATTTAATGATAAGGTCGTCAAGATAAATGAAAAATGTATGCACTATTAATTACAAATCAAAAACCATTGGTCGGATCATGAGAAATCTTATATGGAACCGCATCGGAGTCATGACCTATCTTTCTTAAGAATAACCATCAGATTTGGATTTCTATTTGCCGAGTAATAGCGTAACAAACATACGAAAAAATAATAAAATAAACAAACAGCCGAATTGAGGGCTTCCTCCTTTTCTGGAGTCGGTCGGTAAAAAGTTATGAAAGTATCTTCACGCCCATATCCCAGAAGAGGTAGGCAGAGGCACAACTGGGGTACCCACGACTAGCCGAAGATACTAAGTCCCACAATGTGATAGGTGGCAAGCCTATCGCCAACCGGGCACATATCCTATCCCGAGCAACATTTTTTTTTATTAGAAAATTGGAAAATTTCTTTTGTTGCCCGACTTCGAACCTGGGACCTCATGCAGTCAAGTCCATCAACTGAACCGCTAGACCACAGAGGCGATTATGTGAAAGTTATGAGGTTTTCGTTATGTAGTCCTAATGTATAGGAACCTAACACATAGTTCCTCTAGAAATAAGCAACCGTGGTCTATAGACACCATAGATGTTATATTGCGTCGTTGTGGATGGGGTGTTACGTTAATTGTACGAACCTATTCTTTTGAACTGAAAATTGAGTCTGACATTAAGGAGGCAGGAATATATAAGGCGATGGATATCAACCCAGTATGTTATTGGACAGAACTTTTCCACCAGTGGTAAAGACATATTAAAACTGTATTCGCCTCTTACTAGCTGACAGGCAAAACTTATTCAATTTAAGGTTACATCTAAAGGACAAGCCCAATTTTGAAATAGTTCGGTATCTCTTTGCTGGTCATTTTAAAGTAAATGGAGAGCTACTTGAAAATGACCAGCCAAGAGATATCGAACTATTGCAAAATTAGAACTTGGAGCGAGACAAGGAACATAGAATGTATATTTCGACAGATAAATTCCAATCCACAGATATATTCACATTTAAATGTGGTGGCGTGGGAAACCAGGCAGGAACGAAGTTCCTTCGGCTAATGTAGAATCGACACAATTCATGAGTATAGTATGCATTGGCGGGTGGAGTTAAGGAAAAAGAGAAAGGTATTATACACTACTCGGTCGCGCAGCAATTGTCGCACCTGCGCACGTCTCATTTAACGGTTTTATTCCACGGTTTTTTTCTTACGGTTTTTACTACCACATTTCTTTCAGTTCGGACGGTCGGCAAAATCCCTATCTCCTCCAAGCCTGCCGTAAGGAACTTCGTTCCAATAAACTTTTCTTAATCTGACTCATAGAATTTCATTTTCATTGCGTCTACAATCAGTTGCCACATTTTTTTGTGTCACATTGTTTTCCGGCTACGAACTAGTATAACTATTGGTTGTTTATCTGAAAGTAACAAAGCGTCGATTATAGTTAGTACACAAAATGTTTTGAGTTAATATTCAACGTTGCTCGTTGAATATTAACTCAAAACCGTCGTTAGATTATTTTACTGTTTGTACAAAAAACTACCGTTGGTATTCAAAAATGACTAGTTTCTTGAACACAGGAACCGGGCATTAGTCAAAAATATTGCGTCAACGTCAGCCCAGCAGCTCGTAACTTCTGGTCGTAATTAGGAACTTCCCAATCCGCTTTAACTGCTAAGCGCTGGAAATTAGTTCCAAATTAAAATACGTCGCCATTCTCCACCTGTCTGAGCCGATTATGTCGAATGAAACTTGTCAGGCTTTCAAAAGCTTAACGTTTTGTGTTTGTTCATAAAGATCGGTTGAAGGTGTAGTCATTTTTAGGGTCCTCTAGCTAACGGATGTTTTGGCTCAAACCTATAACTAAATTCTAGGAAGTTCTTACGTGAGTTTTTAAAAGGAAATCGATACTTGAATGATTTATTTCTGGATTAAGTATAGTTTTATTGTGTTATAACCTCATTTAAGTAGCAAACTTTTATTGTAGAACAAATTGTAAGTCAAAAATTGGAGTAAACCTAAGATAGATAGCAGTAAATTAAATAAATTATGTCTACAAATTGTTACGTTGATGGCTTTTGTCAAGAAATGCTAACATTGCGGTTTTTTGTATATACGCTTTATTAGAGCATAGTAAAAGTCACTGCTTTGTCATAAGTTTTTATAGCGTTGAAAGGTAACAAGGAGGTGAGATTTCTGAAAGTACGAAGTATACATCGCCTAAGGACTGCCATTTTGGTGGTAGTAATGCAGCATTTTTTGTTGCTAGGATTCGTCTTTTGCTGAGATTTACCGATGCCATGAGATTACTTACTTATTTGTAATTCGATTGATAAAAAATATTATGAAAACCTAATTGAGTTAACAGAGTGAAGTATTTTATCAAAACACCTTGGAAGACATACTGTTAAATATTTGTACGTGGTCAGGGCAGGTGGTAAGGTAGCAAAAAAAAAAACAGACGTCTACTTTCACGATCTACTTACTAGGTAGGAAAGTAGTTTGGCTATGATTTTGCAAGAATTTTCAGATCAACACCAAAAAACAAAATAAAAATCCAGTAGTTTTCGGCAGAAATATAAAGTCGAAAAATGTTTATACTAAAGCATTGTGCTAAGGGCTGCATTCTATTAAAGAAATCTGCAGGTGATAGACTACAAGTTGTAATACACTTGTATCTAAAATGTGTTTAAGTGATGGTTGAAGTTATTGATATCGGAAGGTAGAGCACCTCGTTAAGACGCGGGACGCTTGCCGCGGCACGAACTTCGACTATCGACACCCTGCACCGTGTGCCTAAGGGATTTACACACGTCGATATATATTTATCGATATTGCTAATGTGGCCTTAAGGGAGGTGTCGATATTATATAATTATAGCTACGGATGTTTTTAACAAAGGCGTCGCATTCGGCCTAACTGCTTTAACAGGATACTTGTGCTGACTCACCAAGCCACCTGCTTAGTATTTTATCACACGTTACTTCTTTACTTGTAATTTTTCTCAGTTTATAAACCATATATTCCTCCCACTCTTTAATTACTCTGAGACACGATTACGACAGTATATCTGTTTTTTTGCTGTCGTAGAGAAAAATGCATTTACGTGTGAGTCTTGGGGACGGGCGCGAGTGTGGGACTTGCTGGTGCCGCAGTAGCAGTACCCACTAGAAAACCTCTACGTCCGCCTACACTGTGCAGTGGTGGCGAGGTGGCTTGCGCATAGTTCCACCAAAACCACTGCCCTGCCTACCTGCCCACACATTACCACATACCTGCTCTAACACATTATATAAAACTGATTTGTGTTACAGCTGTAGCTTCTCTATAGAAAACTTACATCGTAAATAATACATAACATCATTTAAAACACAAATTAACATTAAAGACATATTGCATAATTAAAGAACTTTTAAACGTTTTAGCCAGCAATATGAAGATTTTTAGAGTTGTTCACTAAAACTCATAATCTTTATACTTTGCTTAATTGTTCCTCGCATCTTGATTTGTTTGTAAGCTACAAAGCACTCTTTGAATAATACTTTCCTATTTATTTACGCATATAAGACCAACCAATGACCAGAATGACCACGACCAATTCAATACATCTAACTGTGCGCCTGTGTACCTGTAACTTTGTATGTTTTCGTACGTGCATGTCTCTTTCTATAAGCTGAATATCAATTAAGAATTTTAAATGAAGTATTTAATTTTGCTACATTCCTCAAATGGGAATGTGTGTTCCTAAAAAGCGATACATTTTCCTACTTAATACACATTTAAAATCCTTGACCAGTGCTGGATGTTGTATTTATCGACATATTTGTCCATCACTGGCCCTGACACCTTGGAGAATATATTACTCCGTGCCACCGAATCTAATCACGATCTGACGGATTAATATCTCCCGTTATCCGCATGTACCGGCGCTAACCCGGCGGCCATTACACACAATTAACCAGACATTTTACAACTACCTTCACTCCTATCACCAGCCATTACGATCTATATTCCCCCACAGGGGGTGTGTGTTTAAACTTGTATTTACCAATATTGAGTGGGTGGCCGGGGGTGATTTAGAAGATTTATTATAATACCTGAGTCTGTTTAAATTGTGTTTAATGTAGAAATGTCGGATAAAGCGGACTGATCCAATGATGGGATGATAGATGATTGTTGTTTATCAAGATAATGAATATTGCGAAAGGATCTCATTGCTTCATTTGTTAAATGTTTATTCAATGAAAAATAAAAGTGATTAACGAAGCTAGGTACTCCAACAATATTCTGAATGAATTATTTACAGCCGCACTCAGAGGCGTCACTAAGTCAATATTCTGTATAGTCTGTGTAGTAGTAACGTCTCTGAGTGTGTCCGGTGTGTCCGCTAATATTTGGTCAAACTAGCCTCAGCACATTCTAAGTAGATAATTATTAAAACTGTAACACGCAAATTACTAAATTACAAAAGCAATACTTGCTACACGTACCCCCTTACTAATAAAACTTACGCGCCCGTTGATCAGGTGTGTAACTTCACTTTTGCTAACAAAACTTGAAGTTACACAAAAGATCAACGGGCGCATAAGTTTTATTAGTAAGGAGGTAAGTGTGCAAGGTCTTGTAGCCTACACATGTGGGGATAGATTGGTAGACTTATTTTATGGATATCTCCAATAACCGGCAGCCCGAAAAAGCCTGACAAAAAAAATACAGACAATTATAAATAATAACTACGGAAAGTTTGCCTTCAGGAGAGCTAAGGCGGCAGGCGAATAGTGGACACCAATGATACAGACTTACTCCACGTATGACAATTAAAGACGTTTTAAAGACTCGTGATCTGGACAGGTGAGAATGCTTAAGGATCCGGCAGATGGCAGAACTTCTTCAATCATCTTCGAAGCGAATAATTCATATACATTTCATAAAAGCTAGCTCTAATTGCTAAGCTAGCTCTAATTTTTGTATTTGTCAAAATCACTGTTTTGCTTGAAGAAAATTTCACACTTAAACGATAATAAGCAAACCGTACTAATTGCTGAAACCAGAAAAATAAGCAAATATAACTTCAAAGCTACAGCCGTCAATAAAATATACGAATACATAGAAATAATAATAAAGAATAAACAGAACAAATACCAAGAGCCAGAAATATAGGTATGTTAATCTGTGACCTGTCGGGAACCGAACCCGGGTTCTATGAATGGTTGGTAATGTTAAACGTGGACGCTAAGGGCTGAACCAAAGAGGCGGTCATATGCGGTCATACGTGGCCGTAGATAGTAACATTTGAGAATTTATTAGCAAAGCATTAATTAATTAGAAAACAATAATTCTTATGAAAAAAATGTGTTCTGATTCGGATCCGGTACGCCGGTAACCGGTAAACTAAGTTAAACTTCCAGCTTTATATTGGGAACGCACCATTAACACCATTATTGTCTATTTACAATGAGTGCGTATTTCTTTCCTTCAGGAAATCCGTGTGCTCGTTTGTCTTCTTGTAACTTGTGTTATTACACATATCTTTATTTATGTTTTTTTTTTATGATATTCGAAGGCCAACAAGCAGACGGATTTCCTGATAGTGAGAAGTTCACGCCACCCCAGAGACACCAAAGGTGGTAATGGTGCGTTGCCATCCTGAGGCCGGGATGTTAGACCTCTAGCAAAAGTAAGTTTACCCTTCAAACCGGAACACGTGATGACGTTATGGCTGCAGGAATAGGTAAGGCGGTGGTACCAATCCGGGTGAGTCGCTGCGAAACTCTTCTACCTAGTCAGTTGTCACAGTGTTAGTGACGGTAAGCCTATGCTCGCCTTTTACGAGATGCCTGGCAGGAATGCAGATGGTCTATTCTGCAACGGAGCCCGGACCAACACGGGGATTAAAAATTAAATGTTATTAAAATTATAATTGTATTGAAACTTAATTTCTGTAAGGATCAATGAAAGAAGTATTTTTTTAATAAGAATATGAAACTTTTGCATTAAAAATGAATTCCAATTCCATCCTCTTCCCGTCCATTTGAAACTGACAATAATTTCTCATAAAACAGAATCCTGTCTTAAAACTTTTTCCCATAAAAAGATTTCGAGGCAACAAAAGGTGGAAATTTTTATCCGAAACGAGCACCTGTTTCGCTGAGAACTCCTCCCAACTTCGCCAAACTTTCGCTAAACTTCGCTAAAACTTCTCACCGGATGTTGTTATCGGCCGGAAGCGCTTTGGGCGACTTCCTGTTTTGACAGACGTAAAAAACTATACTTATCTTTATATATTTAATGTTTAGAATATACCGTGCACCTTTATTTTAGGCTGTCATGGCCGTTACCAAGTTAGCGGACGCACAGTCTTAGGTTCGAATCTATGTAATACAGACGAAGATAGCAAATTCCATATCCACATCCACAGATATCCTATTATTACACTTCTTCTGATTATTACAACTGAGGTCATACTGAAAGTTTGGAAATCCGTCAGCTTGTTTGCCTTCCAATATCATAAAAAAAAGGTACTCAAGAATTTTGACAGTACTCCGACTCCTATTAACTTTTGTTGGCAGCTTTTAAAAAGGAAAGACTTATTCTGTTGACTGGCTTTGTTGAGGTTCTTAACGATACACTCAGGTTTCATCAAACTTTTCTATAAGTTTTCGGTACTACTCTACACGCAGTAGTTTTTGGTCTTCTGTAAAATCCTTCGGTATTCAGTTATCGATGTTAGATGCAATAACCGCAGTCGCCGGCCGACCTTCACGTTTAACGTCATGGAGATGAATTGTCCACGTCTGAATACTGAACATTCTAGTAGGAATTCTAAAACCGCTGTCGGAAAAAGAGTTATGTTATAAGTTTGACGTGTTTATGTGTGTGTGCATGGCTGTTGTAGCCAAATTACACGAAAGTTTTGTCGGTTGCATTAGATGCAAGATATTGACTAGGGCTTAAAGACTACATAGGTTTGATAGGTGCATTGCTGTCGGCTGTATCGGCTGCACTACCCTCCAAGCCGCACCGAAACTTCACACTGTCATTGTGTCAGGAATAAGTAAAGCGTTGGATCCTTACCCGGGTAAGTTGCACCACAGTACTTTCACTTATTAAGAGCTAAGCGAGAGAGAGGCAGATGGTCGATTCTACACGGGCAATCCTGCTTGCCCGTGTAGAATCGACCATCTGCCTCTCTAACCGAGGCTATTTCTATTTACACGTCGTTAAATATATTTGTTAATCATTTTCTAGCGGATCTTAGTGTCGATTAAAAAAATTGGATTACAGAAAGTCGAGATATAGATCATCTGGAAACTGTCATTCCATTAATTTCAAATTATAACTAACTTACATTGAAATTAAACTTGACAGTTCACCTCTGTGGTCTAGCGGTTCAGTTGTTGGACTTGACTGCTCGAGGTTCCGGGTTAGAATCCCGGGTCGGGCAACAAAAAGAAAATTGGGTTTTTCCAAATTTCTAATAAAAAAAAATGTTGCTCGGGATAGGATATGTGCCCGGTTGGCGATAGGCTTGCCACCTATCTTATTGTGGGACTTAGTATCTTCGGCTAGTCGTGGGTGCCCTCGTTGTGCCTCTACCTACCTCTTCGGGGATATGGGCGTGAAGATACTTATTTACAATAAATATTAGGTTACAATAAATATTAGGTAATTTAATATGGAAAAGTTATGCAAATTTGCAATACTAACTTTGATCGATTAAATAATAGGTATAATTAGAAAACATCATGTCAAATTACGATTAATTGTCAAATGTGATCTATTTAATTGACCCTGCTTTTCCCTTATTTGCTGCTTTGTTTGCAGGAACCCGTTTAGATTCCCAGGTCTAATATATTTTTATATTTGTAAAAATAAAAAACGTTCACTTTAGTTTTCGTAATAATTCATCACTTAGTCATTGCTGATAATTTTGCTACACACAGGTACTCCAAATTAATTTCAAGTTATCGCTATTTTCTTCCAATGAAATAATAAAAAAAGACAAAACGCTTTTAGTGCTGTAAGATTAGTTTTTGCACTTTGTAGACTTCGTAAAACGTTGATTAACGTCACAATTTGACATGTTAAAACTTACCTGTCCCCTTTACGAAGAATATTTTTATCTATATGAATGCATGCATATCATTGCATATAGATAAAATCTAAAATAAATTTAGTTAGTGCAGGGTAAAATTGCCACCACTGTCTGCTTATAGTTTACACTCATAAGAAAGATAAGGACCTATCTCTTTATATTCTCATTTTTTAGTTATTGTTCTGGATCGTTTTCTGTTAGTTTAGTTTATGTGTGTATACGTAGGTATGTCTTTTTTTGTCTAGTTTATTCCTTTAGTTTAGCTGTAACTAAGTTTAGTTGCAAGAAATCTCTGTACTCACCATTAAGCCATAAGCTCGCCATTTGTATGTTTATTAATATTTTTTATTTCCTTATAACATTTTCTGTCTAATTAATAAACATGAATTAAAGTACTCCAAGATTCAAACACGTATAGTCTTTATTACACCGTATTTATTTTTATATTAAAACAAATTCCACGATCAAATCATTCGGCGGTGTCAAGAGCCTCCGAAACCGGCGTGTTTGTATGAAAATAATAATGAATGTGAAGGAAGTCAGACATGTTTGTCAGGATCGTGAGGTCTGGCACTAGATACTCTCTGCCTACCCCGTAAGGGATTTGGCGTGAAGATATGTATGTGTGTATATATGTATGTATGTACATCTATATTACTGGACTCTTACTTTAGCCTTTGTTTATTGAAGTGAAACTGATTTACAATCGTAGTGATTTTTAAGCGGGTGCAACGGAAAAACGACAGATAAGAGACACAAATATGTATTCATCTCATTCTTTTGTCGGTTTACTGAAGTTTCACTTCTATCGTCTGTGAATCGCACACACACCTTTTTTTAGTAAGAATGTACGTGTACAATAAAGAAATTGACAATAATAGATAACATTACAATACCAAATACACTGCAAGAAAATTTAAAAATGAAAAAAAAGTTATTTTGATTATACTTTAAAATCGTAACAACGAAACAAATTGTAAAATAATAAATGAAGCTTGAAATAAAATTTATGTTAAATACGAAAAAATAAGATTTTGTTTATTCATTCGGTAGAAACAAGAAACAATAAGCGACCCTAGCACTCCCAAATGCAGATTCCTTAGAATTTCAAGAAGCTATTCACACCTTGAGATCCGAAGACCTGTCACACTCACTTACTACCTATACAAACTTGAGAATGCATACTAAATGAACCGCTAGCTTTTTGTAATAAGGGCTATTATAATTTGCTTTGTAGATTCGCGAATTTGGTTTTTAATATTTAATTTTCGCTCCAAGGAAATGGCCGTGACGTTAAGTAAACGAGGAAATTAAAGAACGATATCGCGTCACCTGTGAAGTAGAAATTATATTTTGGAGATTTCATTTTAATAAACAAATGTCAACTATCGTTTCAAGTGGACTAGCCGTAGTTAGTGAAACATTAGAAAAATGTAATATGTTTAAGGAGAACAGTAATTGTTAAAGTAAAAAATATTGCCAAAAAAATACTTTTCAGACAATACCTTGTTTATGAGAAAGCCATCTCTAAAAAGTATATTCACACCCATATCCCCGAATAGGTAGGCAGAGGCACAAAAACGGCATCTACGACTAGCCAGACATTAAATCCACCACCTATCACAGGTGGTAAGCTTATTGCCAACCGGGCACACATCCAATTCCGCGCAGCATTATTTTAGAAATTGGAAAAACCACATTTTGTTATTGTTGTTCCCTACCCGGGAATCGAACCCAGGACCTCTTAAAGTCAAGTCCAACAATTGGAATGCTAGACCACAGAAGCTACCTCTAATATTATAAAAAGCATCTGCACGCACATATCCCTGAAAAGGTAGGTAGAGGAACAACCAGGGCACCCACGACTATCCGATATCATTAATTCCTACAATGTAATAGTGCTTACCTTAGCCTCGCCAACTAGGCACATCCGATCCCGAGCAACGTAATTTTATTAGAAAATTGAATATGCACAAATTCTAATTGTTTTTGTTGCTCGACCCGGGGATCGAATCTGTGACCTCAATCAGTCTATTATTATAGAAATACCATTATAATAATATTAACAGAAAAATAAAAAAAAAGTCTTTCATATCTTGCTTAACCTCATTTTTAACCTAATTTACATATTTTTCTAAATATGTCCATACTTTGTTAGTTAAATGTCTCCTATATAGCGTATTATACACCTTGATTAATAAATAATGAAAAGGTAACATTTAAATAGTTTTAAAAGTGGTCTAAATGAATGTAATTGTTTAAAACTATATGTTGTTTATATATACTTTTTTGGCATTTTTTAATATTTTTATGAAATTAATCAAACTCAAAACAGGAGTGTCACAATGCAAATCTGAGAAAACATATCTATGTTAAAAAGAGACTTGTTTAAGTTTGCTACTTCTCTTATTTTTCTTAAAACAAACACCAATTTAATTACACCCAATTAAAACGTTTGCTAATTTTTTTCGAGGAAATCAGCAAAAACGACATTGTGAAATTTATAATGACATATAACTTTTTGTCTATTTATAATGTGCTTGAAGTTCTACTTTTTTGTTCCAGCCAGATTTATTATTAAATTATTTTTATCAAGCTATCCCGAGACTTTGATCAGGTTTTGGATAAGTACTAAATATAAATAACTAAAACTAACGTCTAATAATGTATTTTGTACTATAAGTAAAATGCAAGAATCAATCGTTCGGATATTTTTAACAAAAATCCACAGCTTTCAGATTTTTCACGTACGGGTTTTTTGGAGAGTATGCGCCACAACAGAGTTAATTTCAATGTGCATTGTTTCTAAATTTAGCATATATGTACATACGTACACTGTAATTTTACATGTAACAAAATTAAAATGTGATTGATGAGTTAGTGAATGCGCGCACACGAAGAATTTCTATATGTACTAGCGCTCGCCCCTTGGTCGAAATTCGACCATAATAAATTTTAATATCTTGTTGATCAGAACGCCATCTTCATTTCTCAAGACCAACTACTTTGTTTCCAAACTTTTTAGCGCGCCATCTGTGATCTTTTATCGTTATCATCAAAATATTTATTTGTGTGTCTCAAATGCATGGTAGTGTGGGTAATGTTTTATTTATTGATTTGATGTGCTTTGTAAGCATTATTATTGAAAAACATTAGCGTTCTGCACTTCTCCTACACATAAACTATAAGTGTGCCAAATTTTATGCTCCGGCGTCCGCGCAATTTTCGTACAAAGGGGTCCAAAGATTTGGTATCGCGTATTAATATATAAAGTTAAAAAAGATAGTGCTTATTACTTTAAATTACAGGTATACGCAACTTACGGCACACGCGTTGAATGTACAATATTCTAAAATATAATTTGTCGTTATTTATAATACTTTTTGATTTGTTTGTTTATTCAAGTATTACAGAAAACATTTATAATAGGTATTAGGTCCGGACGTGTGAGTGGATAGAATTTTGATTAAAATTTTATTTAGCCACCATAACAACAAAACCGTCGAATATCAAAACCATGCATCCATACAAAGCAATCCACTGAATATACTCAAATCAAGATCGCCATTCCCCCAATGAATAGCTTCGTTGGTGCCTAGCTGGTTGTCCCAATGGAAATGTTGGGAAGTTTGATTCAAGTCTGGACGTCTAAGGTGGCATGTGATAGTCGCTAGAGTAAGCGTTTGCTCACTCAGCGGCTATTTAAATACATGGGCGCTTTGTTTATTAGATTTGCCTTGTTTTCCTGTCACTGTCTGTTAAAATTACATGTTAGTTACATATTCTATACTAGTTTAGTCCTGGGACCCACTATGTGGAGTGCCCTAGTGGATGAGCTCCTTCGGTTGTCATACCTAAAAAGAGTTCACATGGATGCATTTATTAAGAATAATAATCGAAGGTGTGTGATTTACACATGCATAAACTGGAATAATGAAATTTGCTGAAATAATAAAGAAGGCGGAGAAAACGCTGCTACTGGGTCTAGAGTGGGGGTGTTAGGCAAAATATTCTGAGCGTAGGTTCTTGAAAATTCATTATTTTATTCCATGGTACCCTGTTGCTTTCGAAAATTTTATAGTGTCATATTCCGCGCGAATTTTTTAATGTCAAATTTTTGTACACATTCGAGTCGTGAGATGTGGCTTCAAGATCTATGAAGTGCAGTTCAGCGTCAGAATTGAAAAGCTGCAGTTACATATGTGATCGCTATTTTTATGCGGCTCAAAAAGATGAGGTTTTTACTAGCTACACTAATACAAATGTATAGACTGGAAGCACGAATATAACTAGCATAAGTC
>NJDC01014597.1:385644-409524 GCA_002245475.1 Calephelis virginiensis
AAAGAGACAAACATATGTAAGTCGTACCGCTGCAGTCCTTCAGTATTTTTTTCTCCTTCCGGACTGACGATCTCGCCCGAACAAAAGTCGATTCGCCCCGAGCGGGTCGAGTTACGTATGACATTCACAATAGTCGAATAATTTAAAACGCAGATTATTTTGTAACATACTTTATGTAGTACGCTTTATTGAAGTAATATTAATAGTACGAATAATTACAGTTATATGTTTGTTTCTCTTATCATTTTAGCAGATGCGTTCATTTACTCTTTTTTTCTATTCGATATATATCATAATTATCGTTCGTAAGGAGTAAACTCCAATCGTGCGTCGTAGCCGACACACACACACACACATTTTTTTTAAGATGAGTCTACAGTCTGATTTACCACTAATTATAACGATATAACAATGTGATAGTTACAAAAATACACTCTTTGTAAAACTAATTTGGATTAATATAAAAGCTACTTTGACCGCGTCCTTATCCGAGGGGTTAGCGTACACACCTCCCAACCAACCTCGAGGCTCGGTTCGATTTTTTGACAGGGAAAGGCATTTGCACCATGAACCTAGATATCTGAATTTCCGGGTCTGGGTGTTTATTAAATTTATACTATAGAAGTATTTCTATGTATTAGTACTGTTGTCTAATACACATAACACAAGCATATGGTTTGCTTACTATGGGGTTAGATCAATTTGTGTAATTTGTCCAGTAAAGTCATATATGTAAACTCCGGCCATTTTGCAGCCTTGTTCAATTTGGACCAAAAAATATTTTTGAGAATTTTAAAAATAATTAATATTTAAAAATCCTAGGTTTAACTACATTTTGTAGGATAAATTTATTACTTTTTAGGAACTCATTCAGTCATTTCCGATTTCTTATACCCTCTCAACTGTTATGGCACATGGTGTACAAAAGCTAAACTTTAATAAAAATAGTAATAAATACATCAGCATGCACCGGCGCCGGTGACCAGTGACCAGTGGAATGGTAATTCATATGCACGTGACAGCCGGCGCGCTGCTACGATTTACGGTCGTACTGCCTCGTGTGTTGTGACGAAACGTGAACGTACTCCTGTTACATGATTATTTTCTTCTTTTGTGATATTAGTAGCTAAAACGGTAAGCGGATTTCCTGGTGGCTAGAAATAAACGTCGTTTGTAGACCCAAGTTTTTAATGATGCGTTGCCATGACCTAATTTTATCGACTTATCAGAATATGACAAGTTTCCTGCGATAGAAATGCAGACAAGTCGTTGCAAAACTCTTTGTTTGTACTCACGATGTAAGTGATAACTGACGCTCGCACTCTTAAGGAGCTACAGTGAAAAAATTTTGGTGTTGAAAAAAAATTTTTTTACTGGTTACACAAAGAAGTGACTTAAGAACTAAGTGTTACCTATAACCAAACCTGGGAGCTGATTATGTATCTCACTGGCCAACTCAAAACGGAAAAGTGTACATCAAATAGCTGTCAAATGATGTGTTTTATATTTGCTATCTTCAGTGATCAACAGAAATACCTACAATAGAGATAGCAAACACAAATGACGTTATTCGACAGCTTTTTGATGTATATTTTTCCATTTTGAGTTGGCTTCTGAGTTACAGAATCAGCCCCCAGGTTTTGTTATTTTAAGTAGAAGTTAATAGCCTAATACAAAAAGAACAGAAACTTTTTTAAATAACAGACAGATAGTGACTTGACATTAACAATATACAACAAAAAAACTTAAACAACAAAATTGGTCTGCTCGTTCAATCATGATGACCACTCGAAAGGGGGATAAATTTTTAAGAGCTATTATTTAACTTGAAATGTATATTTGAGCGCAATTTTGAAGCAGATATCTTCAACCGATTGAGCTGAAATTTTGTACACACGTTTGGTTTGGATGACAATACACGATAAAATAGTTGAAGTCATTCTAAATCCAATATGGTGGACCATTCGAGATGGCGAAATAGTTATTTTTAATGCACTTTTACAGTATGGGTGTCAAATGAAAGGGTTCGTTGAGAGCGCCTCGAAAATAATGTGACGTCATTCTAAGTCCAACATGGCGGATCATCCAAGACATAGTTATTTTTAATGCACTTGTACAATATGGGTATCAATTAAAAGAGCTCTTTGAGACCAACTCGAAAATTAACGTGACGTCATTCTCAACCCAAAATGGTGGACTACTTAAGATGGCGGAATGGTTATTTAATGCACTCCTGCAATATGGGTGTCACACGAAAGGGCTTGTTGAGAGAGAAAAATGTGACGTCATTCTAAATCCAATATGGCGGACCATCCGAAATGAAGGAATTTATATTTTTAATACATTTCTATAATATGGGTATAAAATGAAAATAATAAGAAAATAACATGACATCACTTTAAACCCAATATGGTGCACAATTGAAGTTTTTTGTGATTTTTTATAATGAAAGGGGTTGCTGAGATTTTTTTTTAATTTGGAGAAATTTAACCCTAGCACAAGGCGAGTGCCAAGATAAAAATACCTTAAATAATTTTATTCCATTATATAAAATACCATTATTCCATATCATGTATTTTGAAGTCTGTTGAGGTGTATACTTTACAGCGAATGGTTTTATAATGTAATCTTGGAAAAATATTACCAGAAAAAAGGGAAAATTTAATAATAGACCAGGTAAGTCACAGAGCGGGGGCAGTTTGGCGGCGGGCCAGCCTACGTTGGGTGCTTTACAACTAAATTATGTTGATGGCATGCTCTTATATTTCCAACTGGATTCGTATTTGTGTTTATGTGTTAGTATTTTATGACTGGACAATGGCTATTCCGTGAATGGGTTTTGGAATTACAGTATATCTTATGTAATATTTCTGTAATATTCATGTTGGTTTGCTCTTAGATTAGTAAAGTTGAATCCTTACCTACAATGCAAAGTGCATTGTTAAGTGTTTTTTGTTGTATGTGATTAAGAGTATTTACAGAATGTCAACTCAAACAACAACGTCAAACGCACAAAACTTTACTTTTGCAACCAAAAGCAATAGTTAAAACAAAAACTCTATACTGACTTCCATTCTCGACTTTGCTTGGGTATTAATTTACATTTTTTATGGACTGTAGCCTAAATATTCCTTTGTAGTATAAGTTTTATCGAAATCCATTCAGTAGTTTATGCGTAAAAGAGTAACAAATGTTCATCCATTCTCACAAACTTTTACATTTATAAGTGGATTGTGCTAGTTGTTTATCAGTCACTTCGTCAAGACATGAATGTTACTTTTTTTTACTCTGTGTTGTCTTTAGAGGGTTGATTTTTTTTAAATAATTAGCTTAAGTTTAATTTAGAGTCTTTAATTATATGCATACCAAATTTCACGAAAATCGGTTAAGAAGTTTAGCTGTTAAAGAGTAACAAAGAGACCGACGGACATACAGATATATAGAATTTCACATTTTTAATATTAGCACAATAGTAATTGAAACTTGCTCAATATTTTATATGTATAAATATTTAAAACTTATTTTATATTTCTTTATAACTTCTGATCATTGTTAGGTTTGCTAAATTATACTTTTTTGCACATTGGAAATAATGTTTCAAAATACAAAAACAAATAAATAATATGTTTAATAGTTTAAGTCCTGTAACCAGTAGCAAAATCCAGACTCACTCCATCTTTACATATTATGTCGTATAGGAAGAGTGTAACAATATTGAAGAGGGTTCACAGATATCATATTTGGAACCACTTGACCGAATTCATAACAGCATCAAGCACTGGTTTTTGTAACTACTTTTCATATCGCAATCTCACAAATGTATAATTATGATCTTCCACTCTTCTTGCACGTACTTCCTTCCTCCCTTAGCTCCTTAACTGATAATTACCAATTGAATACTAATAAATCATGAAGCTAAAGCTCCTAACGATGTTTTTAAAGTTAAACTGAGGCTTTTTCTAAATTAAAAAATATGTAATGTTCCACCTTTCTCTTTACACGTATTTACGCACACAAAAAATAAAGTTCTTTAAAATCCTCCTCATCAACTTTATGTATGACCTAATATATGACAAATTATACAGCTATTTACTTCAGTTTAATTTATTACAAAATAATCAATACGGTTTTAGAAAAGGCAGGTCTATAGTTTATGCATGTTTCGACCTAGTTAAAAAAGTAACTAAATGCCTTAATAGTAAAAAGTTTCCCCTTGCTGTATTTTTAGATATGAGTAAAGCGTTTGATTTTGTACCACATAAAATTTTGTTAATGAAACTTGAGAGATATGGTGTTAGAGGTAATTCATTAGAATGGTTTAAAAGCTATTTAGAGAATAGAAAGCAATGTGTTGAGATATCAAAAGTAAGTGGAAACCGCAAGAAAGTTTATACTTCAAATTACCTTTTTAATGACTGTGGTGGAACACAAGGTTGTTTTTTTTTATTTACATAAACGATTTGCTTGATGCTATCAATCATGCTTCAATTTTATTTGCTGATGATACTACACTTCTCATCAAGAGTAAAAATAAAAATGGTTTATTTGAAGAAACAACTAAAACTTTGACTAAAGTGACAGATTGGTTAAATGAAAATAACCTAAAAATAAATCTTACGAAGACAATATTAGTTGAATATCAAGTACATTATAGAGATACTAAAAATTAGACGTTATTTTAAATAATACTACTATTGAAAATGTAGATTGCACTAAATTCCTAGACATGAACATCGATAAATTTTGTAACTGGAAATCGCATATTGATTCACTTTGCAATAAAATCGATAGGTTTGTATATGTGTTGAGAAGAATTAGAGAAGTATCAGGATTAAAGGCATCTCTGGTAGCTTATCATGGGTATGTTTCTTCCGTTTTGCAGTATGGTATTCCTATTTGGGGGAATCCTGTAGAATTAACTAGCTTTTTAGAGTTCAGTTCATATGTAGTGTCAATCAGTTACATTCATGCAAGCCACTTTTTAAGTCACTCAAAATATTACCTTTACCTTTTTTATATATATTGGCTGTATGTGTATTTGTAGAAAAACATCATTATTTGTTTCATACAAATGCTGAAGTCCTAGGTTTGTCTCATTTTAGAAATAGTGAGAAACTACATGTGCTTAACCAAAAAATATATACAACCAAATTCCTGATAATCTTAAATCACTTCCATTAAACAGATTTCGAAAAAAGGTATTCAACTTACTTTTAGAGATAAATTATTATAGTGTCAAAGATTTTCTTGCAGATAAGAATAAATAATAAAGTATTTCTAATAAGATTAATTTTATTGCAGAATGTTGGGTGCGCAGGAGTTTGTTTCGCCGTTCCTTCTCCTGTCTGGCTAGGTTTAGAAACGGTGGTAGTTTACGGTAGATAGGGATAAATTAATTTATATTCTAAAAATTGTTTGTATTAATAAATAATCATGAGATCAATACAATACACAGTGTATAAATAGTAAGTAAATAATTAAACTAACTAATTTGATTAATAACTATTAAAATATTTGCACACCACAAGTTGGTAGAATATGTAGAACACCTTAATAATTTTGTTACATGTTTGTAACACTCATATTCTGATAATAAATATTTTTTCTTTCTTTTCTTCTTTCTTTCTTCTTTGGAGCAATAAAGTTTTATATTTAGAAAGTTGAGCAACTGTAACAGCAGTCGTCACACAATCCTATGTATTTTAAGGGCCATTTCACACCTGAACAGATAAAGCTGGTGCCAAATGACAACCACTTCCGGCCCAGACGCTCGCCAGCGTCTAGATAAACTGTAATCACCGTTTTACTGTTCATGTGTACGACGCTTAAATCTCTAGATTCCAGTTTTAATCTGTTAAGGGTCTGTCTAAATACAATTATATGTTTGTAGTAAGTAATACTTGAGTTTTGTAAAACTTAACAATTTTGTATTGATTCTAAACCTAGTTTATATGCGAGCCCTTATTTGTCAATGTGACCAGAGAGTTATTAAGGTTCTCCCATTATTTCTAACGATTTATCCAGAAAAACATTGACTTTAATTTTACTAAAAAGTATTTTCAGTATCGTATCCCCGAGGAGGAAGGCAAAAGGAAAACCAGGGCATCCGCAACTAGTCAAAACATTATGTCCCATAATGTGTTAGATGATAAACCTACCGCATGACGTAGTTTTTATTAAACTTGTATTTAATAATATTTTTATTAAATGTTTAGAAAAGACTGCAGTAGTAGTAGAAAATAACTTATTTTTTGCTATTTGTAACACAGAACCTTAACATATACATAAGATGCATAAAAATGACTACGTTAAAAAAATATACTTCAAACTAAAAATAAGTTTTGAAGTCGGTTTTATTAACGTAGTTATTTTCATTTAATACTTTTTAGTTTATTACTGTATGATTTAATTTAACAAAAATAAACATCGGGATAGGTGAAAGTAGATAAAAAAATACTCAACAAATAGAACTAATTGATCTACCTGAATTAAATTTTGATGGGACCAATCCGAAACTATTCTGTATCAAACAACAAAATAATTACGTAAATCGGTTCAGAAACCTCGGAGAAATCGGTGTACATACATAAAAAACAGGCAAATTTGAGAACCTCATCCTTTTTTTTTGAAGTCGGTTAAAAAGATTGCCTGAAATAAATAAACTAAATTAACATAGAAATTTTAAAGCTATAAATATTCTAAACAGTTGACAAGTTTCAGTGAAGTTATCTTAGTGCGTTCACACGATACGTTGAGACATTGCTTTATCTAAATTGAAAACATGTGTACCTTAAACGGCCATAAATAAAAGGACGAGTCTAGACATACTTAATCTATGGTACCTGAGTCACACAGAGCGGTACTTATAGAATAGTTTTTATTACTTTTTACCCTAAAAATATATACACATGGAGATGTCTTTTATGCTCTACGAAGGCAACATTGGAATAGACTTCGTAATGGTAAAATATGGCCTCTGTGGTCTCCGGTGGTCCGGTGTTGGATTCGAATTGAAGAAGTCCCGAGTTTGAACCCCGGGTCGGACAAGAAAGAAAAAGATAAACTATATTTTCAATTTTCTAACAAAAACAACATTGTCCGGGATTACATATGTGCCCGGTTGGCGATAGGCTAGCCACCTATCACAATGTTGGACTTAGTGTCTTCGGCTAGTTGTGTGTGCCCCTGTCGTGCGTTTGCCTACCTCGTGCATATGGGCGTCAAGGTGCTTTTTAAAGAAAAAATGATAAGAAAGAAATCTAAGGGTAGGATCTCAAGCTTCTTGGTTCAACAAGTCATGGCCAAACTGGAATACGACATTGATAGGCATTGTCTCCAAGAAAGGCAAGGCGATGATACACCAGTGGTTAAACAAGTTTACCATCTAATCATTCACTACGACAGATTATTTCACTTACGGATCATAGAATTTCCATTTACCTAGTATTAGTTAGCTGAAGCCACGTTCATGTTACAAGTACAAGCACAACACGACTTGTGTAATTAGTTTTAAATAATCTTAAGACTAAAAAAGTCAATAATACCGAACAAAACCTACATGTAGTGTAGGTAAGAACCATCTCTATTAAGTCAGCTTTCAAACAAAAATATATGAATTGACTTCATGAGTGTACTAAATGAGTTGACTACATGAGTTGACCTCATGAGTGTACTAAATGAGTTGACTACATGAGTTGACCTCATGAGTGTGCTAAATGAGTTGACTACATGAGTTGACCTCATGAGTATACTAAATGAGTTGACTACATGAGTTGACTACATTAGTTGACTACATGAGGTATCAGTCACCAGATCAAGCGCACGGTGAATCCTGATGATAAGACAATCCGTGGCCCACGTGACAAATCCAATTGTCGGGATTTTAGCCCTAATGTGCATGTCTTCCGGATACGTTACATTTCGGACCAGAACATGACTGTAATTTTGGCAGCAGGAACAAGTAAGACGTTGGAACTCTATACAGTCAACTTGCTGCACAGCACAATACTATCAGTTATGTTATTGATAATAAATCATTTAACCTTGCTTGCCTCTTACGAGCTGCCAGGGAGTAAGACAGGTGATCTGCCTATTCTAAGCTGGGCTCCCGTGTCAACACTAAGAAAAAAAGGGTATAGTTGACTAAGTGTTAAATAAATTAACCCAAAAACGTGCAAGTAGCGCTTTTACTGTTAATTGAAATGCACAATTTTTTAAGATCATCCATATGATTGAAGTATCCGAAAAATTGCAGAAACATTTTCCTGGTACAGTATTATTAATATTAAACAAAATTCCTTTTAAATATGTCTATTTTGTCAGAGCAATAATTTAGGTATGGCCATTAACCACATATTACGAGCTATCACACCGCCGCCGGCGCGCGCCGCTTTTATTAGAGGTGAGATTATATGAAAATATATTTGGAAGCTTTTACAGGGTCGTATTATGGTTTTAGTGTTACCGTGGATCGTTTGTCATTAGGTATTGAGACTGAGAAAATTCATATCATGACCAAAGCCACATGTTCAAGCCATCAGATAGGATAATGACGAGCACTGGGTCTATGTTAGCAGGCGGTGGTATCAAAATAGATGGCAATCACTGAAAAATTTTACCGCATTGTTGTGTACAAACATTTTATAAAGCAAATTGAAAATACATATTCATCACCACATCATCAGCCAAAGGATGTCCACTGCTGGACATAGGCCTCCTCCAAAGAGCGCCACGTGTCATGGTCATCAGCCGCTTGTATCCAGTGACTATTCGCGACTTTGACCAGATCATCAGTCCACCGGATGAGATGTCGTCCAACACTACGTCCTCCGGCGCGGAACTGCCACTCGAGAACCTTTCTTTCCCAGCGTATGTCGTTTCTGAGAGCAATGTGGCCTGCCCGTTGCCACTTCAGCTTGTTGACTCTGTGGACTATGTTGATTATTCTGGTTCTCTTGCGTATCACCGAATTATGGATGATGACAGAGAAACACCAAGCATAGCTCTCTCCATAGCACGCTGAGCGACTCTGAGTTTACGTAAGAGGCCCACACTTAAAGCACATATTAAATATTACTAAATAACTTCAATTATTTAATATTTTAAAATTTGATTGAGTGTTTGTTACCTTCTCTGTCGTAAGCTGTAGAAGAAACAGCTAATCAATTTTTTCAACAAATAGCTGCTAGACTTGCACAGTAGGCCTAACATCCAGGTCAAAGGACAGTGACGTACCTGTAACATTTATGGTGTGTATAAGCCACGGTTATCTCCTACCACCAGGAAAGCCGTACGCTTTTTCGCTAACATCTCACGTAAAAAAGTAATTTAAAATGTTAAATAATCTCCAACAAAACTAACATATACTAAAGTATTAAACAATCCTATCCTAATAATAATAAAAACTTTCAAAAATCCGTACAAAACCTTAATGTAATGTAACTAAAAACCATCTCGATCACGCCAGCTTTCAAACAAAAAAAGGCATAAAAATCACTCTATCCGTTTAAAAGATGTGATGTCATAGACACACACCTACAAAATTACCTCAGATTTATAATACCACTCTTTTTCGTCGTGGGTTAAAAATAAAAACTTAACAAAATCTGTGTACAGTTGACAGTTAATAACAAACCAGCGTCCAGATTGCATTATTTATTGAGCAGGTAGTTTGGCGCTCGCCCAGCAGATAGCGCAAGATTTTTAACCTCCTCGCTGTATTTTAGACTGTCATAAATTTCAAAATATAATTCAGTAAAAAAGGTGAACAATGTTTTGCGTTCCAGCCGGCGCCATGTGTCACGTCTGAAATTACCTGCGACAAATTGAAAGTTGTTTTTAATGGTTTTTGTGTCTCGGATATGTTTATAGCTTTTGTTTATTGAAATCAAACTAGGAATTTAAGCGTAGAGTTAGCAAAAAGGTAAAAATTACTTTAATGATAAGTGTTTTAGTAACGTATTTAAGGTATGGGATTAATTTAGTAATGGGAGCTTAGTAAAGCTGCAATAATAAGCTCAGAAAATTTGTCAGAAACGACTTCTATTTTAATGAATACACTATTACATAAAATTGAACATTTTTGTCGATTTCCCTTAGATCCCATAATCAGATCCTGACTTGGCGATTACGGGACCAAATCGAAAGTACGCTATTTCAAATAGAAAAAAATGTAATCGGTTTACATATGACAGAGCAATCGATTAATGATCAACAATCGATAAGGGGTAGAAAGTAATAACCTTCTCTCTTTCAAAGACGGTTAAAAAACGCGGCTTCAATTTATTTAAGTATATAGAAAACTAATAGTCAGATATTTATCAAATATATATGTGGTCTAATTACCGCCTGTGATGCCTACTCAGCACCTACATACACCTACATATTTTTCGTTCTCTGGCACACACAATGTAATAAAACTTGTAGCCACATTTACTAGTTACCTGCTGAGCAGGTTTTACTTCTTGTAAAAAAGGGAGTCTAGCAACTTTTTGCACGTTATCGAGTTACCGATTGGAGTGAACGGTTGGCAATACTAAATACCACACGCACACCTTGAAAACGAGACTATTTGATCAAAAGTGGCTACTCTAGGACATTTATTTTTATAAGATAACGAACAAGTAGGTGACTCTCCTGATTAGACTGATTAACGACAGCTGCCATAGAAACCATAGGTGTTACTGATGCATCAATATGTCATGGTTGAAATTTGAGGCCGGGTATCCAAGTCTACTGGTTTACCAGTGTCAAACAGGATAGTAGCAAGCACTGACTTTATGGCGGCACAAATACACAGGGTGTTGGTACGAAACTGGGTGAGCCTGCGCACAGCACTCTATAACAGAGTAGTTATCCATCCATAGTTTCTCATAACTTACCTTTAAAAATCTTTCTCTCTTTAAACATCTGTAATATAGGAAGAGTTACCATTACGTTTTTGACTTCCATATATTTGATGTTTTACATCTTGCATAATCCTATACTATGATTTTTGGAGCAAAATTTTGCAGTATTATTAAAAAATATATATTGAAATTCAGCATAGTTGAACAGAATTCCCCGTGTTGGTCCGCGAGTAGCCTTCTACCTTTTTGACACGCAGTTAGAAAGGGTTGAGTACAGATTATATAAGTTATTATCGACCAGACCAATACGAGTAGAGAGCTGTCTGTGTGAGGAACCACCACCTTACCCATTCCTGACACCGTGATGACTGCATGTTCCGGTCCAGGGTAGGGTAGCCGGAAGACTTGCGCATTAAACCTAACATCTAGGTCAGAGGATACATAGGCACCTATAACATCTATGATGTCTGTGGGCCGCGGTTGTCTTGTGCTATCAGGAGAGCAATATGCTTATTCGCTGACTTAATACATTTATTTATGTATACATGAGTTCTCATTTCCCTTAATATTTTGCTAATTCTTTTTTTGTTGTATTAGTTATTGACATGAGAAGGACAATATGATAGAGAAATATTGTGAAATTTGCAAGAAAAATGGGAAAAACAATTCCTTAATTATTTTTCCATACAAACTATCAGTAGTTGTTAATATCGAGCAACACGAAGTACGCCTGTTCGGCTATTTAAAAATAAATTATATAATATTATAGAATTGTGGAATATTATGGAATGACATGCGAATAAGATCATCAATATTACTTGCAATGTTACGTTGTTCTTATACAATTGGGATTTGTCTAAGGATACATTTAATTTATTTTTATGAACCTTGTATTGTTTGGGCCGACTGTAAGGCAGCTGTTTATGTGTATACTACCTGGTAGTAACTGTTAACCGGCGCCGCCCCATTACCTCGCTTATTCACGAGTTATTTTATGTTTGACGAGATTCAACAAAAGTGAACCAAATATTTTGTTACGTTAATGAAATATTATTCATTTCTTTGTACTTTATAAACGCACTTTTAATTATACTTATTTTAATATTTGTCTACGCCAAAAGTTAAATGAATACTTGTCAAGATAAGTTTTAGGAAAGTAGAGAATCAGTTGTTGGCAAAAGGCTAATTGATTACAATTATAATTGATTACATGAATGATTTACAATTTCTTGATTGGAAAATAATATGATAATAGAGTAAACTTTGATTATGAAAAGTAAAGGAGATATTTTGATATATGCTTGCAGTCAATCGGTCAGAGAGTCTATGATAGGATACAATCACCCCTAATAAGTGACGACTATATATCTCCTGGCAATAGGCTTGCAACCTATCACATTGTGGGACTTTGTGTCTTAGGATAGTCGTGGGTGTCCTGGTTGTGCCTCTGTTTATTTCTTCTGGGATATGGGCGTGAAGATAGTTTACGTATCTCTTCATATTTCATTAGTAGATATAAACACGCATAGGCACGCATGAATGCATGCATACGGCAATAGGCATACGGCATAAGGGAAATTAAAAAGTAATATGAAATGTTAGACTGTTTGTTTCCGCATCATAAGAATATTGTAATAAATTTTTTACTAACAATTTTAAAAAAAAATTAATGATAAGGAAGAGATCCAACTTAATATTAAAATAATATTCCAGCATGTTTGTTTAAAAAAAATAATCTTCAGGCTTGTTTTAGTCAAAGATATGACATTTTATCGACTCAGTTGTATGCTAGCTTTTTAGTATTACTAAATAAGTTTATTTAAATAGGATCGTCTAATAAGTACTAACTTTATAGATAGTTTTGCAACACAATCAGTAAAAATTGCCGTTTTTGCCAAAATAATTATGAAAATATATGTCTATTTTCATAATTATTTTGGCAATGCAATCGATACAAATGAAATTAAAAATTTCAGCGCAGGATTTGATTACTTGGTAGCTTATTATTATTAATACAATATTCATCACAAAATAACGCAAGTGTATGGATTTATATCGTGACTGAGGTGATATTTTTTCTATAGGTTTATATACGTAAATAAAAACTGTTTTAACAATTATATAGGCCCAATTAATTTAATCTGAAAGTAAATTGTTTAATGTTAGGAATGGTAAGTATTTGCATAAAACTGTCTATAACAAGCCTACAAGGGCCAATAAAGACATGGAAGGGCGCGTTCAGCCAGTCATGTTGTTTTTGTAAAAATCTTAGTGTAGAGCGGTGGCTACGGCGTAGCTGTGTGACGGTCTACGGTGCTACATCGACTAGTTGTTTCAAGCAGATTTGTTTATGTATTAGTAACAAATAAAGCAGTTTGTTTACTGACTATTAAAATAAAAAGCGGTTAATTTTACTACTGGCCTACCTCCAAATCCTATGGCTTGGGACTACTTCGTATATTAGACCATCTGCCTCTCTGTCAGGTAGCTCGTAAGAGTTAAATTTTTATAGAATAATCGTTAGACCATCAAATTACAGACGAAATTGTAGATAACTTTTACAAAAGCAAAAAAGTAAAAGATTGTGAAAGTTTAAGAGAGCAATTGCCTAGATCTAAAATAGCAGGTTAAAATTAGTATGGACATAAAAGTTCAATTCAAAGGTGACATAGATTGGAAAAGTTTGCGAGCTTTATCAGAAGTTGGAAGATCTAGCGGCCACACTTAAAAGATTCTTAGTTAGGATTACCCAGGTGGCATTTGCTTTGAGGAGCAGGTTTGTGGAATTTTTATTTCGATTTTGATTCGAATCGATCGATCGATTGGAAAGTTATGATATTTTTATTATATTTACAACCTGATATGAGGCTTCGTCCACGCTATAGATAAAATTGGCTATTTTTTTTACGTATACGAATAAAATTTACCAGTAGTAAAATTAACCCCTTTTTATTTTAATAGAAAACAAACTGGTTTATTTGTTACTAATACATAAACGAATTTAATTAGTTCCCCAACATAATTTTCGAAAGGATTGACCGATTTCGATGCAGTTTTTTTTGTTTGAAAGCTAATGTGACTCGATCACATTATTATGATTTTATAGGTTAAGTCGGGAGTTTTTTTTTTTTAGTATAGTTATTTTAAGTTGGACTCCAACTTAAAAAAAAAATAGTTTATATCTGAATTTATATTCAGTATTTTTCTTTGATGTCAAATACAATAGACAAATTAAAAAAAACATATGTTTTATTTTATTTGGCGTTATCAAAACGAACATAAATTACTCTTTCTGTATTCTTGAACTTTAAATATTGTTCTAGTTTATCTTAATAAGGACGATATATTATTGCGTTTTAATAGACAAGTTTAATAAGACTAATAACGTTATGCTATATGCTACTATTTAAATCTAATTAGTTGATCGAGTTCTGCGATTACAGAATGGAAATGGTAACCACTGAGGTCTAAGATACTTTGTTCTAAGTATTAGAACGCCTCGTTCATGGATAAAAAATAGCCTTTGTCAATCTAGTCACCTAATAATCTTCACATATTATTTCATCGCTCCGTGGCGGGGTAAAGTAAGGATAAACAAATATACTTTCGCGTTTATTATACATATAGTACATTATATGCATATTACAAAATATACAACATGAATTTTAAACAGAAGTCGATTAAGGTTCACTAAGAAACCCGCGAAATTGTAATGACAGCATTAGTAACTATTGTATATTTGTACTGTCCTATGCCAATAAGTTAATATGCATTTTTTCTTCAATCTCCTAAAAAAGAAAGTCCATTGGCCTAATTCGGTCATAACACGAGCAGCAATCAACCGAAGCTAATAAAAGGACCAGCCGTATATCAAACAGTAGGATGGTATACAAACGAAGTGATTACAACAAAGCATGGCACTCATCGCCCGGTTTATTTTTCCCTCGTTAATTATTTTCAGTTAACAAGGTGTTGTCTCTTATATTTATTACTCTGTAAGCGTTGAACAATAAGGACCTGGGTGTAATAAAGCATCGCTACTGTTTGGTAAGCTATAATATAAATAAGCTTAGGTTTAGAAGATTAAGTTCGTAAGGTGCCACATTTACTACCACTGGACTAAATCAGAGGACAAAAATGTTGTTTTCCTATGTATCTTGAGAAGATTGGAAATAAAAGATAAGACATTTTCTGTTTTTTTTAAGTCAAACATTTTTAACAACGTATGATAGAAATTATATCTGACATTTTCATGCTACGTACCACAAAAAAAAAAAACACTTTTTGTTGTCAACGATTTTTTTTCAATTTTGTTACCACAAGACCGTGATATATTGGTATTTGATGTGTCTATATGTGTGTGTTTGTCTGTGGTATCATAACTTTTGAACGGATGGACTGGTTACAATGCGGGTATTTTTTTTATTTTTATGATAAAGGAATGCAAACAAGCAAACGGATTTCCTGATGGTAAGAAATTCACGCTGCCTAGAGACACCAAAGGTGGTAATAGTTCGTTGCCAACCTGAGGCCGGGATGTTAGGCCTCGAGCAAAAGTAAGGCTACCTTACCCCCCGAACCGGAACACGTCAACGGCAAGCATTGGATGTTATGGTTGCAGGAATAGGTAAGGCGGTGGTACCAATCCGGGCGAGTTGCTGCGAAACTCTACGCTGTCACGGTGTTAGTGACGGTAAGCCTATGCTCGCCTTTTACGAGCTGCCTGGCAGGAAGGCAGATGATCAATTCTGCAAAGGAGTCCGGACCAAAACGGTTTTTCAAAATGGTTAATTTAAGTGTTATTTTTGAGTTTAATATTTTTTCATCACTTGTACTACTAGATAAAAATCAGCCTACGATTCAGCTTCATTTATGTTAGTTTGCATTGATTGAGCGTTTTTGTGATTTCGCTTTTAATTTTTTCTGAAGTCGCAAGCAGTTGGTAAAAATAAGCGTGGTCTGCTGTCTTCATACTACACAAATTTACTGACTCTACCGCACTTCAACCCGAAATACTATAGTAGTTAGTAACGACCACCAACATAATGGCGGTAGTTATACTAATGCGGGGACATCAGGGTGTTTCATAAATCTCCACTACATCGTCATAGTCACGGTGTTATCCTTCCACTATCAACTTGGTGAGAAATGTTGTCCTTAGAAAAATCTCTAGAAAATAAAAAATCATAGGAGCCGGGAGTACCAAAATATACAAATTGTAATTAACATACCTAAAATAAAACATTTGTATATCATCGCTCTAACTGGAATACTTACTTGCAGTAAGTATACAGCCTCGTTAGTCATTTTACCTCAGAATTTACTTTTATTAAGACTACAGAGAATACGAACTGTATAGCTACCTAAAAATCGCCTAATTAAAATAATATTAACTGCAGAATATTTTAATATTAATTACGTTAATAAAAACCGACTTCAAAACTTAAAAGTAAAAAATAATAAAGATTTAATATTAATTATACGCTATCTATTATTTATACGTGCCATTTACTAATACGCTTGAAGTCAGTGCCAAGCCTTAAACTAATAATCTTATATATAAAATTCTCGTGTCACAATGTTCGTTCCCATATTGCTCCGAAACGGCTTGACCGATTCTCATGAAATTGTGTGAGCATATTGAGTAGGTCTGAGAATCGGTCAACATCTATTTTTCATACCCCTAAATGATAAGGGTGACTCACCACATTTTTTTATTAAAATCACAAAAAAAAATACAGCAGAACAATATCTGCCGGGTCAGCTAGTTATATTATAAGTAAGTATTTTATTAACGTATTTAGTTTACTGCTGATATGATTTAATTTAATAAAAATAAATATCGGGATAAGTGAAATTAGATAAAAAATGCTCATAAAATAAAAACTAATGGGCCTACCCGAATCAACTTTCTATGAGACCAATTCGAAGCTATTCCGCATCAAACAAAAAAAGAATTACGTAAATCGGTTCAGAAACCTCGGAGTAATCAGTATACATATATACCGGCCGAATTGAGAACCATCTCGTTTTTTGGAACTCGGTTAAAAATATAGCAGCTACAATATTTTACGTGAGTTCGAATTTTAAATAAATCGCTTTTAATTTAAAAATGTAAGATCCTAGAACCTATAAAAGAACATAATCCAGTTTCATCTTATAAAAAAAATTGATAATAGTAACTTAATTACAATTTCAAATAATTATTACTATGTTTGTTTTGTTTTGCTTACAGTAAAGGAGCATGTCAGGATTGATATTTCATTATCATAAAAATATCACCATCATAACAACTACAAAAAAAAATGTATAATAAACAAATGTCCCTGGGCTAATTACAAAAATTGGTTAAGACCCCTAAGTAAGTAAGTCCCCAAAGAAAGCAAAATTTAAACTTGTGCCATGGGTGTTAGTAAACTGTGCTTATTCATAAAAATACTTAAATAGATACCAGAATAAATATAATATAAAAATATAGAACCTAAATCTCGCATTTGATCGCTAAATGTCAATTTTTCAAAGTGTACCAGTAAATAATAATTTGTAATTTGTAATGTGATTGCAGAATATCTAGTAGACATCATTATTGAAAATATAAATAATGAAATTAGTAAATAAGTTTAACACTTTATTTTTAATACTACATTTTTTTACAATAAATAAAAGCAAAAAGCCCTCTGAGTTTATTTTTGTCTGGTAAATTCTTCGGATCACATTTTAATTTGGTGGTAGATATTTAAATTTTTTTTGTATGGGATAAAACATCGAATGTGTTTGGTTATCCTGACGGTAAAAGATGATTGTATGATGGTGTAGTGGCCTAGACACCGTATATGTGATAGGTGCGCAGCTGTCCTTGAGTTGGAATTTAGGCCTAATGTGCAAATCTAGGGGTGACCGCTACCGCCATCCGTACGGGAGAAAAAAAAGGTGCATTCCTACAAGGTGCATATCACTCTACTACCAGTGGTCTTGTTGATAATGACTCATGTAAGCTATGGTCGCCTCTCATGAGCTGCCTGGTAAGAAGCAACGGGTCCCCTTTGTAAATTAGACATCGTCTCTGTAGTCAGCGGTCAGGTGTTGGACTTGACTGTGTGAGGTCCCAGGTTCGATTACTAGGTCGGGCAACAAAAGGAAAATTTGGTTATACCAATTTAAAAAATAAATGTTGCTCGGGATTGGACATACGTGCCCGGTTGACAGTCGGTTTGCCACCTGTCACATTTTGTTTTTTCGGCTAGTCATGGGTGTCTGATTGTGCCTCTGTCTACCTCTTCGGGGATATGAATGATATGAATATGAATGCGTGAAGAGACTTACGGGACCAAACAGGACTTGAAACAATCGTTCGATTTTGATTATTCGTTAATAACCAATATTACTCTTTCTCTTAATAAAGATATCTGGATAGAGGTTATAAAACTTTCATCGTTATACAAGAGAATAAAAAATGCGGGAACTTCACGCATCGTATATCCTCACACAATGCAATGTTTTCCGCCATAAATTCATAAGTTTTACGAGTTTGATGTTGTCGAGCACCCTCTATAACCGGTGACGGATCGCTTATGTCCTCTTTATGAGACCAGGTGGATATAGCCCAGTTTAGATTTATTGAGGTTTTTTTGAATTTTTGTATGAGAATGATGAAATTCCTTGGTTTATGTATCACAAAACTTGTTTTATTAGATTGGAGTCCTTAAGCAATTGATTGAATTGAATTGATTTCGCAACCAGTTACCTATAAGACGGCAAACGTATTATTTTCAATGAACTTGAAAAAAAGGAGGAGGTTCTACTTCTTTCGAGAGGTTCGATTCCTTTATTTTTTTATGTATGTTCAATTAATTTCGTTGTCATTCCTGAACCGATTTTAATTTTTTTTAATTAAAAGAGTGTACCTCCGAGGCGGTTCCACTGCCACCATACCTGGAGCTGGTAATGGAATCCCAGTAAAATTGAGAGAAAAATACTAAATTTTTGTGTACGTAGATGACATATTTATCGAAATCTAAATGACTTTTTGCATCTACATTTAGGAAATACACATCGGGTTTATGTAACAAAGATATTAAAGGTGCGTTCAATCTTGTTAGGATGTTGAGTATTTTTCGTAATAAATTCGTACCATTAATCTCGAAATACTATAGTGGTGAGCACGGACGTTGTATTAGTGAAAAGACACGGTAGTAATACTAATCAGAGTGAGATGTTAAAGTGGTGTAGGTAATTCTGATCTATCTCCTATTTACACCTTAACCTAATCTAAGCTACAAGATTATTGCAATAATGGGTGATAAAAGTGGTAATTTTAACTGACTCAAGTAAAACCAAACAAATTTTAAGTTATCGCAATCTCAATCAATCAATCAGTTTTATTTATTTATTTAACACTTTATTGCACACAAAACTAAAATACACGAGAAGTTAAAATGCACAAAAGGCGAGCTTTTCTCTAACTAAAGACATTTCTTCCAGCCAACCCAAAAAAAATGAAGCTGTGAAAATAAAATGGAAGGCATCGTATACATAAAACAATTAACTATAGCTATACTTAGAACAAGTAAATAAAAATATAATAATAAAGTGTGTAAAAAATAAAACAGGTACAATTATAGTTATTAAAATATCTTAGTGGGATACTATATGAGTATGTTATTGTGTCAACGATAAGTAATGTTCCTTCAATTTTTTCTTAAAAGTAGGTAAAGAAGGGCTGTCACGAATTCCACGGGAGTAATGGAAAGAGATAAATCACATTTAGTGATGTCAGCTTGGTTTGAATTTTTTAACACACGTTTAATCTACTACTCTGATTTGACATGTCTAAAATGTTCCATCTCTTTTCGTTTTGTTTCATTGGATAAAGATAGCATACACCTAAAATAAGTATAGTTGCTGCTCAGCAGAATTACCACCAGGGTTGACATTTCCCGCGTCGAAAAAATAGTAAAGATATACGAACTCGATTCCTCCTCTAGAATAACACTAAAACTAAAAGTCTTAATACATTTGGAAATACAGGTTTTCTCAACGTTATGTTGTTTTGCGTGTTTTTAAGATTAATTGACTTTATTTTGTAACTTGTCCTGTGTTGTATAGTATCCTGAACTTAAGGCCAATAACATCCGTTTAACTTAGAACGATCTAATAACAATCTGATCTAATAATTAGTGTCTTTGTCAGAAGCAAAATAAATTAGTTTAATATCAACATGACCTTTCACAAAATGGTCGAACGCAGACGCTGTATGCACGACTCTGTGGTTTTATTAGTGGTATAAATATTATTTTACAAATTATCATATTAACACTATAAATGTGAATGTTTGTTAAGATTCATATATTTAAATGAAGAAACACTTGTACTGTTTTACGTATCACTCATAATTTATTATTTTGTTCTTTTAACTTTAATTTAAAAGTGTCAGTTTAAGCTCTGATGATGCCGTATAAGCGAAACCTTTAGGCTATTTCCAAAATAATAAATTACAAGTGATACGTTAAACAGTACAAGCGTTTTTTCATTTCAAATTGTGAATATTTGGAGGTTTTACCATGCGCCGACAATGGAAAATATCCAATATGTTTGTTAAGATATTTAAGTGGTCGGTTATTTAGATGTTAGTTTGGATTTGGATATTTATTAAATCACATCTTAACGTCTAACTGATGTCCGCGAAATTTGGCAATTGTAAAAGAATAAACATAATCTAGAAAATTCACTCACTGTCCGCATTGAACATTTCTATGTTGAATCTGTTTAAAGTATACGCCAGGTTTGGTTTCACAAAGTAATTTGGTTTTTACGAGATAAGATATGTTTTTATAATAGTAGAGGAGCCCAAGAAGGGTATTGAGCAGTTATTCAGGTGCGTCAGATTTTGATATTGGTGATAACTTGTACTATGGCTAAGCACCATCACGTTTCAAATCTCTATACAAAAGCGCCCATGTAGGGTAGTCTGTCTATTTTTTTTAAATTGAAAGTATAGCCGAGCATGACAAATAAAAGTGCGGTTGGTTTATTGCATACCAATAAGTGTATATTTAAATATTCCGACGATTTGAGCGTGACGTACACGGAAAAACCACAAATTTTAAAAAAGCAAGTCTTCTATTATACATTTCATTACGGCACTCTGATTGGTATATTTCCATCATTGGATATTCATTAAGCATGTATACTATTAACTCGCACAGGCTTTTTTTATTAAAAATGTGCAATATGTTCCCTAATGCACTTTGTGGCACATGACGCTCGAGTAACTAGACTTTTATTTATTTTATTTATTTATTTAAATTGCATGCACTATAATGTACAAAAGTGGATTTAATGCTACATGGCATTATCTGCCAGTCAACCTAACTTTATTAGAAAGAATAATTAAATGGGGTGCAAAGCAAAAAAAAAAAACAATAACTAAACATTTGCAAACACATTTAAACCTAATTTTAGGTAGCATAATAAAATACATAAACAATACATATATACCAAGAAAAATACTTAGTATAATATATCAAAATATTACACAAAAAATACGTATTCTATAAATATAGTCATTCTACATACATAAATACAAATATTACAGTATTTACTTAAATATACACACATACATATATATATGTATATATATGCGTACACATACATACAACATAAATATACAACTATATAAATACGTACAAAAATTAAACAATAAATAATATCTGAGGGAGCGTTTGAGGGAAAACTTAGTTAAGCTATTTCTGATATCAACAGGAAGAATGTTTCAAAAACGAACAGCTTGAAAAGTGAAAGACTTGGATACAAAGTCAGTACGACAGAGTGGAACTTGAAGGATAGGATTATTTTTGCAACGCAGTTGCGGAGAATGGGTTAACTGTTGGAATTGAAATTTAGATTTGAGATACTGCGGGTATGAGGGTTGTAAAGTATATTAAATAAGCTACAAATCATTCTTAATTGTCTGCGTTGACGAATGGGAAGCCATTTGAGTTATTTTCCGATAAGATGAAACCTTTAACTTTTAGCCTTCTGAGCTCCCCTACTATTATTATTGCACTACAGAGAATCGTCTTTAGGAAATTTTCTTAATTGAAATGTCAAATTGTATGTGTTAGATTATATCGCCTCTGTGGTCTAGCGGTCCGCGTGTTGGACTTGACTGCATGAGGTCCCGGGTTCGAATCCCGGGTCGGCCAACAAAAAGAAAATTGTATTTTTCCAATTTCCTAATAAAAAAATGTTGGTCGGGATTGGAAATGAGCCCGTTTGGCGATAGGCTTGCCACCTATCACATTGTGGGACTTAGTGTCTTCGGCTAGTCGTGGGTGCCTTGGTTGTACCTCTGCCTACCTCTTCGGGGATATGGGCATGAAGGTACTTTAGATTATTAATTGGAAGTCGTGTGCCAGAAAATCACCCTAAAAGTAGATAACAGCATATTAGCGCTGGTGTGTCGAACAGTAAAGAACGTTTGTGAGGAAGTCAAGTCTTTGTTCTTGTCACGTAGCTGCTGCTTCAAAGGCGGAGGGTAACAGTAAATATGGAACACTATCATTAAGTGCGTTGCAACGATGAGGAAATTCGTTTTTATTATGAAAATGTTTCAGATGATTAGGTGGGATTTTTGTCATCTTACTGCGTTAAAACTATTTTGAAGTAATTTGGGAGATTATAGATTTCTAAGGAATTTCTGGTCAAATCTTGATTACAATAATTCAAACAGGTTTTGTCAATGGTCTTAATTATATTTAATTATTTGCATATATAATATTTTTCCCGCATGTTATAACAGTTGCCTTCCTGCCATATATCAACAAGGCCACTGGTTGTAGAATGCTGTACAGTTACTTGCCTGGGTAACGAACCACCGAATCATCTATTTCTGCCTCCATAATGACAGTATCATGTTCCAGTCCATAGGGAAGGGTAAGTAGACTTGCACAATTCGCCTTCCACCGAGACAAGAGCAGCTACGCTCCTATAACATCTATGGTATCTAAAGGTCAAGGTTGTCGCTTATCGTTAAGAGAAGCTTCATGATAAAATACGGAGTAGTAGCCGCTGCTAACTACTAATTAGTTGTACAGTATTAGGTTCAGTTCACACGATTGCAGACAAGACAAAATTCAACGTATTTCAAACTTCAAATTACTTGTTACTGGCAGTTGCTGACGTCAATGCCATAACGAAAAAAAAAACTTCAAATTACAATATCTACTCATTGTCATCTTATCTGATAAAAATGTAGTCAGAATATCGAGATAATCGCCAAACCATGTATCGCTAACGACATTCGTTCGGTTATATTAAAAACTTGGCCGCAACTCGACAGCCCCCTAAGCCGAACTTGCTCAAACTTTTGCGATCTAATAAACGACACCTGCGCTGCAGTGACGCAAAAACTGTCGGACATTGTACGGAACAAAGTTTTACCGCATAATACATGCGTGTTCAACTTAAGCTTATAGTAGAAGAGATCCGAACCTACATCGAGCTGATGACAGAATTAAACATATTTTCTAAAAAATGTAGACAGAAATCTTATTAAAAATTGATTGCCTAAAAGAATACTGGATAGAATATTTTTAATAATTAAAAAAAAATGATTTGTCATTTTCCGTAGTTTTTCCTAATTTAAAGTGTTCGCGATAAAGCAGTCCATAAGTTAGTATATTTTTTTCTATTATCCAATCAAGTGAAAGTAATAGGCATCGATTACATTTCATACTTGGCAACTCCGGTAATTATCAGCTAACTCAACTTGTGTAAATTTTATGTCTTATATTTTGGGTCAGAATAAATTAATTTAATGAAAAAAAAGTAGATTTAGGTTTTTTACGCAATCAATTTTTAATATTTTTCTTTTTACTTTTAATACTACATTTATTTTATGTATAATATGTTTCATCCTTAGCTATATATAGAAATGTAACAAAAAGAGGTAAAGAAATAAAAAAAATAACGACTTCTAAATGTTCACAAGAATATAAGTTAATTTAAAAAAATGTGTCAAGCCATGTGTGAA
>NJDC01014597.1:409756-453551 GCA_002245475.1 Calephelis virginiensis
TTCTATTCTATTATCCAATCAAGTGAAAGTAATAGGCATCGATTACTGTTCATACTTGGCAACTCCGATAATTATCAGCTAACTCAACTTGTGTAAATTTTATATGTCTTATATTTTGGGCCAGAATAAATTAATTTAATGAAAAAAAAGTAGATTTTGGTTTTTTACGCAATCAATTTTAATATTTTTCTTTTTACTTTTAATACTACATTTATTTTATGTATAATATGTTTCATCCTTAGCTATATATAGAAATGTAACAGAGAGAGGTAAAGAAATAAAAAAAATAACGACTTCTAAATGTTCACAAGAATATAAGTTAATTTAAAAAAAATGTGTCAAGCCACGTGTGAATACGAGGAATAAAACCAATCGTGCTGTAAATGTGTCTCGTCTCCACAGAGTATGCCATTTTTTTAAGTGGCAATTTTATTTATTTATTTTATTTTTATGTTCTTGGAAGGCAAATAAGCAGATGGATTTCCTGATGGTAAGAAATTTACATCGCCTAGACGCCACAGGTGGTAATGGTTAGTTGCCAACCTAAGGCCGGGATGTTAGGCCTCGTGCAAAAGTAAATCATGTACCGGCTACCTTATCCCTTGAATCGGAACACGTCAACGGCAAGTGCCGAAGTTATGGCGACATGAACAGATAAGGCGGTGGTACCAATCCGGGCGAGTCGCTGCGGAAGTCTACCTAACAACACGTAAAAAGTACAAGTTCAATGAATACGATTTTACAGTAAACTTCTCAATTACATGAAAATCTTTCATGAAATACATTTGAAATTTTTTTGTAATAAAATTGTATTTAAAATGTTTTTTATAGGTACTCGTTTTAAGCGGATAAGAGTGCCTAAGATAAATTGCACCTCGTACTAATATATTATAAATGATAATGATTAATGTGTTATTACTACTTACTTCACTTGTATAACAAAAGGAAAAAAGACTATTCCGCTGAGTTTCTTTTACCGAATCTTCTCAGGGTGTGGCTGCGCTCGGTTAGATTTTAGTATTGTATACACGTACGGTGTATAGGTTTAGGTGAAATAAATGATTTTCTATTACTATTTCTTCTCGTTATCGTTGAGCTCTTGTTTTTAGTATTGATAATCGGCTATCAGACAAGCTTGAAATACTTTAAAATCTTTGTCAATTAGAAGTAACGTATATTTGTTATGATTGCAATGCACATTTTTGCCAAGATATATACGTCAGTAGAGTACTAAGGCAGATGTTACACTATGTTGTAATGCAGATATTCATTATGTACTTAAAAATATTAATTTGTATGAGTATACAAAAACCGCAGGACATGACAGTCCATCTGTCGATTCGTATATCACAGCTACTTTATTCCTAAGCTAAGACTACCTTATTCACACTTCTCATAGTCCGGCGAAGATGTAAAATTCACTAGATTAGCAACACATTAGTTATTAAAAAAAGTTAAAACTAAGTAGATAGTTTTCTATATGCCACTTTTAAACTTTTGTACAAAAAAGCAATAATTAAAGGGGCAAGGCGCTCCACAATTGCATAGTACATAGAGCTGAAACTTAAAAAAAATTTTTCATCAAACCTACATGCAAGGTATTTATTATATTTATAGATATGTGGTAAAAAATAGTTACAGATAAATTATAAGAATGACATATACACGTTTCTAAAACTATTTTTTCTCTAAATCAAGTGCCAAAATGTGTGACCTTCTTGTAACTTCTAAAATAAGAGTAAGAAATCTAAAAAAATGCACGTCTTAGCTGAAATGACGCGCCCCACCATCGATTTTAAGTATTCGAATATATTTATAAATGCACACAACACACATAAAAACACTTCTGTAGTTGGATATTAAAGTACCTGTTCCACTTCTACAAATTTCTTTGGATTTGTTGTTCACTAGTTTATTTATTGTCCGAGCGCGAGTATATGGCAGAATCCCTACAAATAAAGGGGATTGTGAATGTCAACATGCAGCAGAAGATCAATCAAAAAAATTAACACTCACACACATATAAGACGCCATTATTGATATTCGCACTAACATATCTGTTTAAGTGAACTAAATCAGTAGTAAGGACTGGGGTACTAATTTTAAAACAATTCATCGAACATTGATTTGAACAAGAAACAGCCTACTTTCATATAATAATATATATGTATATTTATGTTGGCTTTAACTCGTTTTTAATTTTGGGATAAAGCATATTTTTAAAAACTACATACATTTGTTGAATAATATAAATTGAGATACTATGAAAAAATATGTCATGTTGAGTAGGCGAGAAACTACACATATAAGTATTTTGTAACATTCAGTCGAATATTACTTGCTACTCGCCTTACACAGTATATATTTTATTATACAAGTTTATATAATGTACAGGTATATGCACACTATATAATATACATAATAATCCTTAATTTAAGCTTGCTACTACGGAACCCTTTAAAGGGAAGTTCCACACGCACTTAGCCACATTTATTGTATGTTCGCAATAGGAATTTAGTACAACTCTCACAAATAGAAATATTTGTAATAACAAATGAATTACACATTCTAATTATATACTTTCAAGACAGATGTCTGTGTGTAAAAGCCTTACATAATAGCATTACTAGTGCAAATAGATTACTAATTTAAGTACGCATATTAAAGTATTTGGCAATAAACTTTATACAAACGATTATCATCATTATTATTGTATATTAAGAATCATTATTCTATGTCATAGAGTTTATGGTTAATATTGTTTGTATATGCGTTTTTTTGTATATTGGACAAATATGGTGTAATACATTCATATGGTGATTAACGTCTGCAATATTAAAAAGGTTATTGCTCGGACTGATATTTTGATGGAACTTAAACTCAGTTATAATTATCATTATTAGATGTCAGCATTTATGATCTATCTTCTGACCTTTAGCTTATATTAACTTTAAGTTTATTAAGCGCCTCTGTGGTCTAGTGGACCGGAGTTTGATTAAGTATATGAAATTTAAGTTTTAGTCTCGACTCGAGCCACTTAAAATGTGTTTTTTCAATTTTCTAACAAAAACAACGCCTGATACTATATAAGTTAGCTAATTTGCCTAATATCGCGTTATGCTACTAAGTAGAAATTCGGCTATTTGTAGTTGCTCTGGTTGTACCTCCGCCTTCTCCTGGGCCTTCCCACTCTCACTCATGGGAAGATGCTTGCTTAGTTTATTAATATTTGTTTAGTTGCTGCCCCGTAGGCAGGAATCTTTTTGTCAGGTTATCTTTCCTTGTAAATTTTCCACTAAATCTAATCATATGTTTAAAAGGTCATAGACGTATACAAAATATACCGTACTTCCAATATAACTAGCTGTTTCCTGCGGGTTTGCCGGTGTAAAATATGATATAGTTCTTGGTAATCCCTAAATCTATTTGCATTAGGTAAAAAAGTCATATTGTGATTTAGATTTTTGGATTGTTCTACTAGTAAATGTAGGATGACTAGGTGGCAGATTATTGCAACAATTTAGCCCAAATTTATAGTATTTACATCGATTATTGTTGTGTTCTAATTTGAAGCTTAGAGTCTCTGGTGAACTTATTTTGTCACGTCAATAACCATGTAGTATTTATGTACCTGTGTACATTTCATGTAAAACAATGTGTCATATTAATAAGCCCTAAAAAGTTGATTTTTTTTTAATTGAACATGTTTTGTTCCGATGTTAGATATACGTTTCCATTACCCACATACCAGATAGTAAATACCCAAAGTCAACGCTACGAGAACTTAATTTATTTTGTCCGAAGTTAAAGCGAGCTTTATTTGAGTTACTACGATGAATTTTTAACATATAAATTAACATACATACAACCCTTCGATTGTCATGTTTTCAGGGTTTATGTTTTTATTTCTTTGTGCAAGCTCTTTTGTTTCACTATAATTTCTAAATATCTAAACAGTATGTGATGGTGATTTTAGAATCTTTACAATAATATGAATGAATCTGGTTACGCTTTGGCTCTACGGATAACTACTTTTACTACGTTTTATTTAGCATGTTGTTAAAATATTTTACATTATAGGATATCACACTTAACAAAATGTATGCTTGTGTACGTAAGTATTATTAGGTACATTTGACATGTTTAGTTGTTAAGACTATTTTCTTGATCAATCTAAAACGGGCATTGTTAAAAAATTTTTTAAAATCGATGAATTTCTCAAGTGATCGAAGTTTAATTTAAATTATTAATCGTTGTATATTTTTAAAAGGATACATATAAACATATACTTATAAACCATAGCCTTTAATAATAAAACATTACAACAAAGCAACCATATAAACTTAGAAGTCGGGTCACTTTTAACAAAAGCAATTTTAACGTAACGTTATTGCCAATGGATACGAGCAATACGCGAGCAGTGAATGGTTCCTCGTTGACGCGGCGGCTACCAGTTACAATTTGTTTTTTATATCTCCGTTATTCAACGTGTGACATTCAGCGTGTCAAGGTGAGCTCGTCGCGCTGCGTATCAAGTACGGTATGCCACGGAACCACATTTGACTAAGGCTTTCGATTCAAAATGCGATTGTGTGTGTCATTATTCGGGTTTGTAGACAGCATTTTTAAAGTCTTATCTAAAATTTCATTAAACTGCATTTAAAGCCTCTATTATTGTATATAGTAGAGGTCTCTGCAGCATCATGCCCGGTTAGGGATCCACCATCTTTACCATTCCTGAATTAATAATGAATCTGTCATGTTCCGCTCCGAAAGTAGCCGTTACACTTGCACAATAAGCCTAACATCCCGGCCTCAGGTTAGCGAGGCACTGATATATGTGTCCGTGTCACTGATATGTGTGTCTGTGATAGTTTCTATTGGCTACGGTTGTCTCTTACTAGCATGAGAGCCGCATGCTGACCTTTCACATAAAAAAATTACATTTTGATACATTTTTGTCAAGTTTAAAATTCGAATGGTATCGAAATTGTTGTGTTAAAAAAATAAGCAAACTCATGTGTCACTGATATGTGTGTCTGTGATAGTGTCTATAGGCTACGGTTGTCTCTTACCAGCATGAGAGCCGCATGCTGACCTTACACATAAAAAAATGACATTTTGATACATTTTTGTCAAGTTTAAAATTCGAATAGTATCTAAATTGTTGTGTTAAAAAAAAGCAAACTCATGCCGTGTTCTTTTACAAATATACTTCATTGTTGCTTTCTTGGGTCAGTTTAACTGACAATTCTCGCCGTGAACCGATAACGCATTGTTGTGTTGTGGGCTGTATTTTTTTTCACGTTAGAGTGGGATCAAGCTACTTGTTCATTAACCAGCGTCGCTGATGTATGTTAATTTATCTGAATAATAATTTTGCCTAGAAAATTGTAATAAATCTATCTATTTATATGAAAATCAATTTCTGTTTGTTAGTCTCGCTAATACTTGATAACGGCTGAACCGTTTTGGATAACTTTAATTTTGAATTATTTGTTCAAGTCCAGGGAAGCTTTAAAAAATAAGAAGAAGGGAAAAACTGCGAGGAAACTAGGAAAAACAACATTTTAATTTTTCCCATATGAACTGAACGGGTGAAAAGAAGTTCGCCGGGATAGTTCGTCTGTATACTTATTATAAAAAATGATTTTTCCATTTTGTGGTGACCTTATCACACCTTCGGATGTATCAATTTTGCTCATTCTAAGCTAAAGTTTCACGAAAGCTGGAAAAACTAATTTAGCTTTCCAATACAAAATTTTATTACGTGTCAATTTCAAGCGATACGAAATTCGCTAAGTCGGCTATTAACAAATAAAATGTGGATGTGGAAAATGGGAAAAATACTAAGTTTTTAGTGATAATTCTACAAAAACTAACAGCGGCATGATATTTTACAAAATAGCATTTAATTTCCGCATTTGATGATTGAACAAGTTGATGGCACTATAATATTCTGTTATTAGTAATACGCGTGTAATTCGCATTTATGGAAAAACGGAGGTTAAATGTAGGACTCCTATATTTTTGTTAATCAATTTCTCCGTTATTTGTCAACCGTTTTAAATATTCTTTTTTATTTCAAAGAGCGTACTTCCGAGGTAGCTCTGTTACTAAATTTGATGAAAAAATAACCCAAAGATCGAGGATCTCAACTTTTTGTGTGCCTATTTAGATAACAAAATATTGGAATCGAAGACAAACGAAGCATTTAAATTCTATAAACTGTATATTTTTTAAAGTTAATTTGTCCCTTTCTGCCACGTTTTCATAAATTGTAATTGTATATCACATTGTGGGACTTAGTATCTTCGTCTAGTCGTGGGTGCCCTGGTTGTGCCTCTGCCTACCACTTCGGGGATATGGGCGTGAATATACTTATACTTATTTTTTACTCTGTATATTACTTTTAGCTATCAGTTATATGTCAATGTCAGTTGTAAGTCAACACAAATAGTTTCATTTTACTAGTGCATCCATGGTGCATCACTATTTTTGCGCAAGTTTACGGACTATTTTAATCTTAGGCATGGAACATGACAATAATGAATATTGACGTTATTGCAAAAGAAATTGGTAAAGCAGTAATAGTAATCCTGTAAATCCTGTTGCACAGCACTCCTACAGAATAATAAATGACTGGGACTAGGAGAAAAGTAACCTAACCTGCTAGATTACCAGCAGGCGATGGACTCGTCAAACCCCGATGCCACGGAGTCAAATATAAAATATAAAAATTTGATGAACACTTTATATCTGCTAGAAATACAGGCATTTATGTCATCTCATAAACACGCGTGTCTGTCAGAAATCGAAATCAAGATTTGGCTATGATCGATGGCATTAGCTTAACTAACAGGGAGGTAGAAAGATGCTACGGTACAAGCAGGCCACGGCCTACGACCTTTGGACGTCCGTTTTATACGGGTTGAACACAGTAATAGTAAGGGAGCCTAAGAGGGGATTTGTGCAATTACTCAGGCACATCAAATTATTTTTGTTTTGTTAATGTAATTGAACATGTGATATTAAATGCGGTTTATTTTATAATATTCCGCACATATAATATTAAGTATAAATTAATTAATTAAAATAAATTAAAAAATAACTAAGTTAATGTTAGGAAAATATAAAACTATTCAAAAATAGTGGTGTCACTAGGTATAAGAATGTTGGAGTGTATAAATAAAAATATGTAATACATACTGTTAAATGTATCATTAAACTAATATAATTATCAGTTTGTTAATAAATAGGGTTTTGCTGCAATATGTAATAATTAACACAATATTGTTGCCGAAATTCAAAAGTACAGCTATTGGAATATACTGTAGTCTATTTACTGTAATATTACTGTAATCTATTTTTATTTTGCATCGCGTAAGTTTGTAAGTTGTATTACAACATATATCTAAAATAATTAAAAGCAAAGTGCATTATGATAGCACTTCAAATATAACCAACCCTATTAATGTTTTATGTCAAATGCTAAACTGGTTTCAATTCAAATAATAAAACAGTTTTAAATAAACTTGTTTAATTAGGGCGTAAATTTGCGTTTAAAAAGGTCATTCAGATTAGTCACGACGAATATGCACTCCACAGACGACTAGCAGGACATATTAAAAGTGTGTACAGTCTAATCCAAACTTAATGACCACTCAGAAGTTTTCTTTCTTTCTTTAGGTTTTGGCCTTCACGTTAGTATTTTTCCATTAGTCAAGTAGAAATTTGCATCAAATTTTAATTCAATTTTAATCAATTATAATTAGTCATCAGTCATAAGTCGTCAGTAAGTCATGTCTGGGTCTTGAGTAAAACGGTGGCTTGAGTACGGTGGCTTGAGACGAGCTTGAGTAACACTCAAGCTCGTCTAGTGAGATTTGGCGGCACCGAGGAAATACACGATACACTAATTTCTTCATGATTACTTTATTTGTGCACTTGCACCGAACAAAATTAATCTAATTCCCGCCTAAATTAACTAATTCCACTCAATATAAACACGAAATTCAATAACTATGAAAACATTACGACCATCTTCATTCACGATGACGCCAAAACTCCACTCGGAAGTTAGTAGAGTAGAGTTATCTAACGTATAGTGGTACGGATAGTCTGGGAGATTGCCGGTAAATTTTCCGGACCCTGCTTCTCGAGAATTCTATTTCTTAGTTAAGGAAATTGCTACCTGTGTTACTTACTCTCGGATGTTGTTATTGTTGCTTATTCTTATATATTTTGAAAAGAACGTTAAATCATCGATTCTGATTTCTATAGTTGCATAATCTATGTGTATTTTTTCCATAGATGTGGCATATCCATACTAAACAATTTTATAAAGGGTTTTTTTTATTTTTTTTTATAAAATGACACATTATAATGGATAAAGGTTCTTAAAATTTTTATAAATCATGACGTTTGTCCACGATTAGCTCTTAAACTATTAGATAAAAATATGTCCGGGGTCGGAATGTGCCTGGTGTGTTGATGGACCTGCCACCTGTCACACCGAAGGAAAGTATATAACTTTGACTAATCCTGGGTGTACTAGTGGCACCAGTGCCTACCCCTTAAGGGAAACGGGCGTGGAGGTTTGTATATTTATAAGAATACATAACTTTTTTACAACATTTTTATTTTCAAGATATAACTCGAATTCATTTATTATTATTCGTTTTGGTCACTAAATTGTATAGAAAAGAATAAATTTGTAGTATAAATAAGGAGTTTTATGATAGGATAGATAAGGCCAATATGTTATTGACACAATTAAAGTTATGAATTAACAAATATTTCAATTTAATCCGTATGAATCAAACTTATTTATCGGCACTGTTTTACTTGTGTTATATTAGTGTTTAAAGTTTTACAAAGAATTAATAAATATTTTGGACATAAATTATATTAATTGTTTTACTTTTATTTGTCAACCCTCCAACAGTTTATATATTAAAAACGATTTTTAAAAGACGAATAGGGCGTCTGCTCTTCGGATGAGTGGGGAAAATGTCGTAGGTATTTCATTATTTATTAAAATTCGTCCGGACGAGTGGGTAATAAGCCATAAAACGATTAATACTCCAAAACGCAAGTGACACTGCGATAGGTTGCTAGGGAGATCGGAACCGTTCACCGGACCCTAACTCCTTACACTTATTACACCAACTGCGTAAGCAGAAGATAAATCGTAGGTGTATACTCGTGGACTCTAAAAGAAGAAAGCAGAAAAGCAGAAGCAGTAGGCTGGGCCATCTGCGTCTCTTCCTTGTCTCGATGTTACCTTGATGGTCGAAATATAAATTGGTCCCCAGTTACTAGAAACGGCCCTATCTATACACAAATCCTAACGTTCGCCATGCATACTTCCTTTAGCCCAACATTGATAAAATTACGAGTATCTTTGCACTTTAGGGTTCTCGTAGAACCTATATTAGACGCATTATACTTTATAAGTAATTATAAATATCGGATCACATCACTGATATAGTTTTATATTAGCATAAAAAATATATGTCAAACAATGATTGTGATATATATTTAAATTCATAATAATAGCTTGCTGGCCTTGAAAGATCAAGTGAAATAATGGATCTCCATTTCAGTTAGGTACAATCAATATTTTTTTATTACTCTTACGTCAGAAATTTAGAATGACATTCTAAAAGCATTAATAAGTTATAAGTATCTTTACGCCATATCCCCGAACAGGTTGGCAGAGGCACAACCAGGGCATCCACGACTAGACGAAGACACTAAGTCCCCCAATGGGTGGCAAGCCTATCTCCAACCGGGCACATATCCAATCCCGAGTAAAATTAGAAAAAAATAGAAAAAAAAAACACATTTCTTTTGCTGTCCGACCCGGGAATCGAACCCGGGGCCTCACGAAGTCAAGCCTAACAGCTAAACCGCTAGATCACAGAGGCACAGAGGGAGAGGTAATCATCATATTAAGATTTACTGTATACTGGTTGAGTCCACAGACGTTGTCCTATCCTGACTATGAACATTGATTATTATTGATATATGATTTTTCTGCTGATACAAAAAAAAATAGCAAAATTAGTCCATTAGTTCATGCGTCATGCGATGATTGCGAAAAATGGGGATTCATATATATTTATAGATAAGATACCAATTCGACTAACTTTCTGCAAATTTTAAGAAAAAAAATCTCCCTAGACAATATTTGAAACTTTTCGTCTCAAGCCAACGAATACTGTAACCATTTGATCTATTGAGGATTCAAGTCCCGTGACATATTTTTATTCCTTTCTTTCTTTCCCGTTACCGATGGTAGTAATGTCCTACAGATACATAGTTCTGAGTACCTACTAAGTGAGTTCATCGTTAGAGATAAAATTCACATTTAGCCATAACTTTCATTTCTCTCGTTTAGAGAAATTTATCCCAAGTACAGGGCCAGTGGTAAAATAAAAATACCTTAATTAGACTAGCTGTTAATCCGCGACATCGTACACACGTTAATTAAATAGTGGCTAGTGACGAAAATACGGTAAAAATCGTTGAGTAGATTTTAGGTAAAAAGTGAACCGACAAAAAGATAAAACTATTGACAATCCTCCTTTGCGCTCTGTGTCCTGTATACAGTATGTAGCAGTCATAGATTTTAAAAACATTGCTACTATATATGTATTTAGTTTTTAATGTTTTATTATATAAACCTAGTTACAGAAGATGAATGATACAAGGAAGTACATCAACAAGATCTGTAACAGCTTGAACGATTTATTAATATTTTACATTTAGAAAATTATAGTTATGGCTTTATACGTTTCAAATATGCCAGTCCGTTCTCACGGATATCTTAAACTAGAACTCTGACAACGAATAATTAATAATAACTTTGTTAGCTGTACTAATACTTCAATAAAACCCAAGACAGTAAGTCCCACAATGTGATAGGTGGCAAGCCTATCGTCAACCGGGCACATATCTAATAAAGGGCAACGTTTTTTTTAAATAAATAAAATATTTGCAGACATGCACTGCGCGGGGGTTGTATACCTTTTTGGTTTAAGATATTCGTGACGATTAATCGGCATATTTATGAAGCCGTAGAATTAAAGTAACTGGAGATGTTGTTAGGGTTGCCCCAAAAATATACAGTTCTAATATATAATGAAATAAGTTCTATTATTCTGTCTATATGTGTATTGAGCATTGGCTCAACAGTGTCATGACTCATAAATGAAATGTTAAACAAATATCTGGAAAAATATACCAATTGATGTAACTCCAAATTAAGGAAATGACATGCTCGTGTTATGGGTGTAAGTCTAATATGAGGGTCGCTCTAATACACATATAGTGTAATTAAAAAACGATAAACTTCAATAACAATTTGATAAAACTAGTTCTAGTCATGCATATAATGTATACCCGAATAGCTATTTTTCAAACACTTAACAAAAGCAACAATTCGAATATCGGATAATAGATATCGGAATAAATTTAGTCCTTATCCATACCCATAAACACATACACATATTCAATACTCAAATTCCGCTATTGGAAATCGAACCCGAGTCTCGATGATAGTCTACAGCCACGCGTAAGCTAACTCCTCGACCAATCAGTTGTTTTAAAATGTTGCGAACGACTACTAACTAAACTTTATTAAATGTGGTTGTGTGCTTAATTTTTATGATTTGAAGATTGACTAAAATATTTCGTACTTTAAAGCGGTTTTATGGTTATTACATGCAATTAGTAATTCGATTAACCACCTAAATCGTTTCTAATTGGCGTTAGACACAATAATTCACGCAATCAAGTGGGCGATGAATGCTCGGGCAGATGTTTTGCGACACTTACCTTATGAAATAGATTTGACATTTCAATACAGTCAAGAGCAAATGTCAAGCTTTCACGCGTGTGCATGCATGCACTATAAGGCAACAAACATACATAGCTTTAAAACGCAGGAAAATATTAGTCCTACCAGTAGTAGTAATATTAGTCCTATCAGTAGTTTTTAAAGTAGTCAAATGTTCAAAAACTGAGTGTCCTGAATTAAGATGTATTCGGTGAGCGTTTTCTAGTTTGTATACTACCATACTGGTTACTTCAAAGGTATTTGCAGTACGCTAACACTAACAATCAAACTAAACTTTACTATTTTTGTTAGAGATTGTTACATTAGTTAGATTACTAAATTATAAAAGCAGCTATTAATTTAACATCAGGGATAAGACTAAATGAATTGACCAGTGCTCGCTAATGTTGCTTAAAGCCTTACATAAGATGAAATTTGAAAGCCTATATATTAACACAAGAAATCCATTTGCTTGTTTGCCTTACTGTAACTGAGTGCAAAAAAAAATTATCTAGAGAGACCCGTTAGATTAACTAGCTAAGCTTAGAAGACTATTATTATATTTATTTTATCTCTTATTATGAACTTATTTATTCTTATTTACTTATAACTTATTTATTCATTTATGGTATTCTTTAAACTAAAAACGCCTTACCACAAAAAAATGTTGACGCCTGTTTAACTAAATACTGTGTGAAATTAATACCCAACCAATAAGTGTTTTGTTAAACATGTTTTCAACCATGTGTTTGTTTGTTTGTAGTAAGACAGTTTTATATTAATCTCGCTTCCCACGGTTCGTTGACGACAACGACGGCTAAAAACAATATGACTTAAAATATTACGAATAAGGCAGACGGTCGTGTCAGTATTACTATAGAGAACTTTCTTTCGATTCGTCAGCGTGGGCTAATCTGCATCCGTCTGCTATGTCACGCGCCTTGAGAAGACAGCTTTACATGTGCAATATGAATGCAGCCTTACAGTTATAGTACATTATAGATTAATCTGCTTAACATGTATAAAATGCCTCTGGCAATACGACTTTTAAGCCTTTAGATGCATATTGTTTAATTATATCAATAGGTAATGGATATTCATGTCAAAGTTATATGGTGTTCTTTGATAACAGCTTTATGTAAAGTAATTTGGCTATTACATAGGGACTTAGCCACTCAATAAGTACAATGTCCGATATTCAATTTCATTTCATCTTGTCATGATCGTTATTCACGACGTATCGTAAGTAAGCCGATATTCATTTCGATATTTTATTTTAATGATAATAATTAGACATTTCATTTCAATACGATATTAAACAATAACTATCCCATAATTTTTTGAAAAATATTAAATTAAAATTACAAAAAAGACTATAACTTTTTATAATATCTAGCAGTCAAATATACTTGGGATACTTCTTCTAAACACCTTCGGTGAAATTTTGGCATTATTAAATATAACTCAAAACTGCCATTAAGATTGCTAAAATTTCACATTTTATTTAGGATTAACTCGAAAGGATTGTCGAAATTTTTCGAAAAGAATATTGTCAGACTGCGACATTGCTATAAAATTGGAGTAGGTTATTTGTAATTAACAGCGATTAAATTATTTTGGATTTTGATTGAATAACCGAGAAAAAGTCTAACTGAGGTATCTAGCTTTCGATGTTCCTATATTCTTAGTGGCGGCGTTCGGATACTTTAGCAGAATTTGTATTTATATCGACTTGTCCAAAAACCGCTAGCATTGTCAATGTAAAATAGTTTTTCTGATTCTGATAAATTCCAGTGTAGCAAATGCAATAGTTATAGGTTGAAGGCTAAAGTAATAATGATAGCTCTGACATAATACGCTAGTGTCTAACTTCAATTTAACAGACGATTAATCTATTGAGAAACCAACTGTTAAATTAATCTATCATCTTTTACAACGTGCTATAAACTGTGCTTTCACCGAGTGCCGAAGTATAGCAAAGTTTTTTTATTGACTCCAAAAATAATGCGGTTAACAATTAGTCTGGATTTTTTGTATATGTTTGTTTCGCTATTATTTCACCAGTAAAAAAGGAATTTTTCTATATTTTTCGAAAGGTAGGCCATGAATCACTTTTCGATTGTCTATTGTTTTCCCGAAGATTATATGCCATATATTCAAATGCCAGAATTTCATTTGCCCGAATTTTTATTTGCTCAAAAGTTTTGTTAACCATAATATACTTGGGACATACTCTTATTCGCCCTAAAATTAGTTTCCATGATGATACCAGTGCCATACGTACTGTTATCCATTTTATTAATTGCAATAATATTATTCAACAGAATATTTAAATCCCTTACAAAAATTTGTATTTGCATTAAGTAAAATGTAAATTGTAATAAATATATTATCACAGTACGATTACATATTATAGTTGTCTTTATTTCTAATACCTATTTATCGAGTACCTCTTGATACGATCAAAGTCGCTTTCGTTCAAATTTAACATAACGCCTTTGCTCTAAAAAGCGATTACCTTTCTGGCATTTCGCCGGCCGCTACCGCGGCACGCTCGCTTCGCTCGCTCGTCTCGTGCGAGCGACCAAAGCGAGCGTGCCGAAACCGAAGTAACCGAAACAAACCATACTTAAACCATGTAACAATAATTGATCATTTAGTATAAAACGAATTTATGTTCTTTTTCTAGAAGTTATTTTTATGGTAAATGATGCTATGACTTGTGATAATACGGCTTACAATCATGCTAGCAAGTGGTATTATTGAAATTGACTTTATAGGAGACAAAGTTTCTAGCACATAACCAATATAGTAAACAGTGAGTATGACATATGAAATTATGAGAAACAATATTATGTCTGTTGACCATTATAGCAGATGAAATTATGGCAAATGAAATTCCGGCAAGCGGTTGTAACCGTCAATTTTCAATTAATTTTATTATTTTGTAAATACCTCATATATGTCTTTTATTTCTTTAAAAAAAAAGAAACGATAAATATATAGAAAGTTTATTTTTTAATCTATACAAATAAATTAAATTCGAGCATCCGTTTGTTATGTAAAGTAACCGTTTTTTGCGATGTACAGATGAATGTGTATCGGTTTATATACCAAAATATCATTTTTACTTTTTTTGTCTTTCTGTCTGTTTGTTCTGGATTGCCCTACGTAGTGTATTTAGATTAGGAAGAAAAAATCTTCAATTACGGCTCGTCCTGATTGGTATCATTGTGATTTATCTTCGCCAAAGGCTTAATATTCCAGCCTAACATTGACATCGCATCGATAACATTGTGTGTCTCTAATGCTCGGTTCCTTTATTCAAGGAACAAATCGAGCTTACGAATAGAAGTTATTTTGTACGAATAGTAAAAAGTCTAACTACGGTCGTGCGTTATCGACTGTTAACTTGAAACATTTTGTGTAACTATGAACAACGCTTCGTCACTTTTAGATAACCTACCAATGATTATACATACGGATTACGGTTCGTTGATTATAGGAACTTAAGACGTGTTTGCCTGCCTTGGACTTGCCTTGACAATCAGATTTACAAAAATAAGGAAATTATATTTAGAATCTTAATTATGATCTTATTAACATTCTCAAATGATCGACATTAATTATTTTTTATGATTTATGGAAGTAATCATATCGGACACATTTTTTTGCTATCCATCATTAAAAACACTATGTTCTGCCTAATATTTATCGATTTGTTTTAACCGACTCAACGTCTTCCAACTTCACGCCCACATCCCCAAAGCAGTAGGCAGAGGCACAACCACGATTAGCCGAAGACACTAAGTCCCACAATGTGATAGATAGCAAGCTTATCGCCAACTAGGCACACGTGCATTGCTGCCAACATTTTTTTTTATTAAAAATTTAAAATACACATTTTCAAATTTTTTAAGATTTTGTTGCCCGACCCAGGGATCGAACCCGGGACCTCAGGAAGTCAAATCCGACGCCGGACCGCTAGACTACAGAGGCGATTAAATTGTAAAACAATTAATAATTAATTAATCAAAATTATCCTCGGTAAATCATTGTATCATGTATCGTTAATGTATCATACTCGTAAGTATTTCCAAAGACAATATAAAATGTGATATTATACAAAATTTTGACAAATTGAAGTCTCTTTTTTATTTTTACGTATAAGCTAGGTATATTACTGTAAAGTTTCGTCTAAACCTGTTCAATAATTTATGCGTGAAAGAGTAACAAATATCGATCTATTCATCCTAATAAGCTTTCCCAATTTATTAACAAGATAGGATTATGCGATTTGTCATAATAATAAAATCCCCGTTCGAATAAAGCAGAGCGTGAGCAGGCAAAAGTTCACGACACTGACCTTGCAACTACTGCGTTAATGACGTAGAAACTTTCTTACTGGGTTAATCCTTATCTGTGGTAATAGTCTTGGTATATGATTGTGATAACCTTTTGATACAATATCATTTTGTTTTCTCTTCTGTGGTCTAGTGGTCCAATCAACGTAAGTTTTAAATAAAGCTTAGAAACCAATAATGTACTGTTCCTATATCCAAAAAACCAAGTTGTTTTGATGACGAATGTTTTTTTTGTACGAACAGTACAAAATCCAACTACAGTCATTCTTTTTCGATTTTCAACTCGAAACATTTTATGTAACTGTGAGCAACTCTTCGTTACTTTCAGGCAAAACACCAATGCTTATATTGACGTATTACGGTCCGTTGATTAGGGGAATCGAGCTTTGGACTAAGGATTTAATATCAATTGGTATTTTTTGGTGTCCTAACAGGAGTTCCAGTTTCTTGTAAGTACTGGTTGCAAATATTGATTTGCATCTGTCTCGTCCAAATTGAATAATAATGGAAAAATATAAACGATTTTTTTTTCAAAAAGCTAGACTCGCTTTGCATAATTCTGTGCTTATTCCAACGTTACTGTATGGAAGCGAGAGCTGGGTATGTCAGAAAGAGCATCAAAGTAGGATAAATGCAGTCGAAATGAGAGCACTACGGAAAATCTGTGGTGTAACGCTCGCTGACCACATTCGTAACAGTGAGATCCGAGAAATAGTGGGATTGAAAGAAAGAGGCATGCTCCGCTGGTTCGGTCATGTGGAAAGAATGACAGATGAAAGATTGACAAAGCAGACATACAATGCGAATGTGGATGGATGTAGGTACCCGGGGAGACCAAGGCTGACATTTCACGATCAGATCAATCGGATATTATCCGAGGGTGGTGTCAAGAGTCTCCGAAACCGGCGTGTCTGTATAAAGGGTTATGAATGTGAAGGAAGCAAGACAGGTTTGTCAGGATCGTGAGGTCTGGCACTCGATACTCTCTGCCTACCCCGTAAGGGCCTTAGCGTGAAGATATGTATGTATGTGTATTTGTTCTCCGTGATTACCGTTTTTGGACGGTGTGTTTACAATAATCTAGAACTTCTTTTAGACGAAAACAATTCTATTTCTTACCAAGAAAAAATCTTTTCGATTGCTTTTTTTTAAAACAAAGAAAAATGTATGTACTAATCTCTCATTTTAAATATAATTTTTTTTCATTAATGATATTAAGAGTAATTACATATTAATTGGTGTCAAACACGGGCAGGTATCCATGGTCAGATCGCATTGTTAGACTGATCTGGCCACGTCCACTCTTTGTGTCCTTGGTTAGACTTACGTAATCTAACTACGGACACACGGTAAAAAATGTATCCATGATCAGACTGTGATGTTATAAACGCCTAACAATGCGATCTGACCACGGATACCTGCCCCTCCAAAATTGGTGTGATTGTCTAAAAATGATTGTGAAGAAAGCTATAAGCTGGATTGCAATCACAGTGACACTTTGCACTCGATAATCTCTACCTATTCCGAATGCGACTTAGTGTGAAGGTGTGTATGTGCTTCAATAAATCGCCAAACTATAATTTGGACTAGCAAATCATCTGAACAAAACGAGCTTTGAGCTAGATTATGAAATCTTTAAACGAAAATGGATTATTTTTATGGACAGTTTTATTTATTTAATCATGAATTAATTACTATGTAAATAAAGCCAAATTTATACAAAAGAATGCGTGAATAATGGGTGAGACGGCACAACAGTGAGTTGTTATAATTATTAATATTATTAATAAATTGTAATTATTAACATTATTAATAGGTATCGCCTCTGTGGTCTAGCGGTTCGGTTGTTGGACTTGACTGCATGAGGTCCCAGGTTCGAATCCCGGGTCGGGCAATAAAAAGAAAATTTAGTTTTTCTAATTTTCTAATACAAAAAAATTTGCTCGGGATTGAATATGTGCCCGATTGGCGATAAGCTTGCCACCTATCACATTGTGGGACTTAAGTGTCTTCGGCTAATCGTGTGTGCCCTGGTTGTGCCTCTGCCTATCTCTTCGGGGATTTGGGCGTGAAGATACCTTATTAATAAATTGTATAATTGCTAGCTGTGTCTCGTTTGAATTAAGTTTTTTCGCTTTCTCAGACAAACTACTTGAACAATTGTAATTAAAAGTGGTTTTTGTAAGAACTAGATTTTTAACTACCTATATACAAAATTTCTTCAAAATCGTAATAAGTATAATAGACACACGTTCATATTTATATTTTTAATTTCCCTGTGTTGGTCTGGGCTCCTTTGCAGAATAGACCATCTGCCTTTCTGCCAGGAAGCTCGTAAAAGGCGAACATGCTATGGTATGGTATGCTATCACTAACACCGTTACATCGGACTAGGTGGTAGAATTTTGCAGCGACTTGTCCGGATTAATACCACCGCCTTTCCTATTCCTGCCGCCGTAACGTCATGACGTGTTCCCGTTAGGAAGATAAGGTGGCTGGTAAACTTACATTTGCTCGAAGCCTAACATCCCGGCCTCAGGTAGGCAACGCACGATTACCACCCTTGGTGTATTTAGGCGGCAAGAATTACTTACCATCTACAAATATTATTTGCCTTCCAATATTATATAAAAAAAATAACAGGCCTGACATGTCAAGTCTGCACTTGGAACCTAATTCAATAACTTTTTGATGCTACTAATCGGCCTAAGGTAAATTTAAAATTTAGCTAGAAGCATTGAAAACACTGAGCCAAATCTGTATTAGTCAATAAATAACCTTTAGTAATTTCTTTTGATTTGGGCTTCGTCGTGTGTGGAATTGAACCCGCGACCCCACGTACCAGTATGACAGCTTATGTAACATTTCAAGTCCGATGGTAGAGTTGTATTTTTACCATTAGACCAAGTGGACAGCATCAAATATCCTATGTGATCGAGTGTCAGTATTGGACAAATACCTTAGGAAAAAGGAGGTAAAATAATCTTAAAAAATGATATTCAGGTGAGGTGAACTATATTAATAGTGAGCAGTAATGAAAAAAAACTCATGATAAAAATACATATGGTACCAGTATAATAAGCCTAATGAGTATGGCTCATCACGATTTTCGGTCATTTTCCCAAAAGTAACTGTATCATACATGTACGCGATGAGATAGGTAGACACACAGTGGCCTCCCTGTCTATATAGCAATACGTTGACATTTCTCAATAAGTATTGAACGCCTACAGTGCAACCACATTGTAATCTAAGATGGTAAGCTTGCGCCATAGTCTGATTTGTGAACTGGACGTTGGGTCTTTGCATAATCATATATGGGTAATTCGAATTACGCATAGAGATAACCAGCTTTCGCCTGTAAATTTATTTAAGCAACTATATTTATTAATTTACTCTTCATACACTCAAATTACAATGTGAGCTTATTTATCCCCTTATGGGATCTCTTCCAGCAAAAACTGTAACAGCAAAACAGGTGTTCTAGAAAGATTGTTACAGTACGGCTTTTTTGCACATAAGAGCACAACTCCAAATTAAATATTTAGCTAAAAATATAACTACATGAACCACAAAAATATTGACACAAGCAAAGCAAATAAGAACAACTGTGTATTTGCAGTTACAAAAACTATATCAGTTTACTTGCTATTATAATAATAACCTAAATGAAAAAGAAATCAACGGTTTACAATCTGGGAGTACTGACAGAAGTGAAAAATATTAACTATGTGCATTTCTAATATTTTGGAACAGTTAGGGAAAAAGGTTGCACGATTGTTTTATTATCTGTATAACAGTACTGTATGATAAAATACAATTTCACTTAACTGGTTTCGTTCGAGAACAAGAAAATATAAGTCGCGCGTTGCGACTTTAGAATTTTAAATATGAATTTTCACCCTAATATTATTTGGAACCCACTTTATTAATTAGTGACAGGGCAATGCGTAGCAACTTTGTTAATTCTATAAATTGATTAAAAATGTATAGCACATTACGTGAAATGCAAGCACCTCGCTTGATCTTCAAGCTACTTCACAGCTCGGCCTACTGCCTCGTTGTGACTTATTGGGGCTGACATGGAGATGTAGCGGCCGGCGAAACGAAAATAACAGTATGAAATACGGCGACAACATACAGTGGTTTTACTCGCCCTCCATTCTACGAATTTTCGATCAGGTCCTAAAACGAGTTTAACATGTTTTACTTATAAAAAAGTGCACAACGCCGCTTAAGAAGTTTTCACTTTAGAAAAAACTAACTAGGTCTGGAACAGATAACAATTATGATACTTGGTGATAAAGGTTTACGGCTGTATGCTTGAATTGCTACCGCGACCTACTCCTGTCACTAAAGTCACCTTGATGTTATTCTTCAGCTCGAAGAATAGGATAACCAAGATCGAAAGGCCTATTCTAGGCTTGGGTTACTAATAAATCATATTTATCTCAGTATATTACTGAAAGAAAACGGGCTGACTATTCGATTTCCACTGTTATTAAAAACATGAATTTGTCCACTTAATCTGCCTTGAAAAATGTATACCTAAATTTTCACGTTAAGTCCTTTGCTAGCTAGGCAGAGACTATTAAGTGCTTATTGTGAAGAATCTTATAGACCTGCCTAGTTTCCTTCACATTCATTACCTACCTACTATTTTCTTATAAGCAACCTGTTTCCACTACTTTTAGATAAATCCTTTAATCTACATAAATATCTCTGGACAATTTATAAGTATTTATCTAATCACAAAGTAAGTCAATTTTAAGCAAATTCTGTGAATGTTAGTTTGCAATAACATTACATACATTTATTTATATTACAATATTCATACATTTATAATACATTACTTTATAGCTATAACAATTAATATAATAAACACCTGAACCAACCATACTAACACCACCAACACCAAAAATACTATCACAGTTATCACACAACTAATTGTTTTTTTTGGAAATCGAATCTGAATTTCGCGGATAGTCGGTGACATTTCTAAGGCAGTAAAAATAGCCCGGTGAAGTTTTAAAAACCGCGAGGTTAACAACATATTAGCCGTTTCAAAAGTAAAAAAGAAATAAAAAAAGATCTTCTTAGCTTCGAAAAAAGCATAGTTCCTCGCCGATACACCTTGTTCACGGATAAATGTAAGCACACCAGGTTATAAATTATTTGCTAAACCATAAATAGGCTTTTTTATAATGCCAAGTCTGAATATTAATCACTGACTACCCAGGTGGCCGAATTTTAAAGAAACTATACCGTCACATGTTGCTTACTAAGCCAGATTGTATTTGGAACAAGGATTTTTTAATAATAATATGGTTACATCCAATATAAAATATCCACATAACGTTTAATCTAAGAAAGTCAGTAGCGGTATGAAAATATATGCTTCAGAACATACACCTATATCGCCAATTATTCATGAAAACAATCCTAAAAACCAATCAAACCATTTTGGAGGAGTATGTCCATAAACACGATGACACAACATTTTGATTGAAAAAATGCGGCAAACGGAATGTGGAGCGTTGATACACAAGTTACTTTACTGTAGGTAGATAGGGTACAAAGTAATTATTATCGCATTAACACGAAAAACTAGTAAATTTTAAGCATGTGTTATGAACGTATTGCTTCCATGATATAGAGGTTTGGTTGTTGGACTTGAGTTCATGAGGTCCCAGGTTGGGTCTCCGGCAGAAATCCAATTCCGGGCAATGTCGTTTTTATTACAAAATTGAAAAAACTTATTTATTTTGTTGCCCGACCCTCGGATCAACTCAGGACCTTAAGAGGTCAATTCCAACGCCGGATCACTAGACCACAGAGGTGACTTAAAAATGTAAAGAGATTTAACTTAAGTTAGAAGCCAAAAGAAGTTAATCGCCTCTGATGTCCAGCGGTCCGGTATCGGACTCGATTTCTTGAAGTCCCAGATTCACTTTTGTGTCTGGCAACATTACAAATGTAAGATTTTCAATTTTCTGATAAAAATACCGTTCCCCGTGATTAGGATTAGTGCCCAGTTGACGATAGGCTTACTACCTATCACAGTGTGGGACTTGTGTGTCTTTGGCTAGTCGTGGGTAACCTGGTTGTGCCTCTGCCTATCTTTTCGGAGATATAGGCGTGAAGATACTTTTTTAGTAGTTAACTCACAGTTAAAGATTTAACCCAGAAAGGTGCAAGTGGCTCTTACTGTGGTATGAGTGACAGAAAAACCTGTCGTGAAATGTGCCTTTATCATAATGATAACTATGTCGTTTGAGAAATGACATATCATTAGCCATTTAGGCTAGCTTCCATCTAAGGAATTAAACATATATTTGTCTAAAAGATTAGGAAACTGATGAATCGAGAAGCAATAAATCGGAGCTAATCGCTTGCGTCAGCGGGTTGAAGGTCGACTACAAAGGCACCGTCTTTACGAGATATTTTTTATAAACGATGACAACTATCGTTTTCGTTGAAAGTTGTAGATGTCTTTCGCTGCTTTTTTCTGCTCCTAATTTATATAACATTCATATAACACAAGAAGTTCACCAGGTCGGCTAGACCTGGTGAACTTCTTTCGATTGATATTAACAGTTTTTATAGATTAGAGCATTATCTCTTTTGCCATGCGATTTTCCAGTTTTTCTTTTCATAAGTACGTATACCTGACAATAATCAACACATTAAAATAGCAAAATGCTCTCTCCGTCGTTTGTTTGTCCATAGCATCATAACTTTTGAACTGATGGACTAATTCCGATGCGGATTTTTTGAAATCTTTCCTAGCTTACATTCATGTTTTCAGTAAATAATAATGAAGTAAATTTCAGTGAAATTGAGTTTTTACTGAAATTACACAATGTAAATTACAAAAAGCTTAATAGTTTAAAAATGTATCTCCTATGTGGTCTAGTAGTCCGGTGATGGCATTGAGTACATGAGGTTCGATTTTCAGTTGGGCTAATCAAAACGTGTTCTTTTTAAATGTTGTAATAAAAAGCTTTTTTTTTGCAGCTTTCTTGACAGGAATTTGTTAAGTGCCCGACTACAGATGGGTTTTTATATGTTAAAGGGCAGCGTACAAGCACACAACTCTCCTGATGATGAGAGACAAACGTGGCTTATATACACCATAGATGTTAAAGGTGCGTCCACAACGTAACATGAAAAAGTCATTATGATGGCAGGAATAGGTAATGCGGAGGATCCCTACACTTTGAAGTTGTTGTCTTATATATTAAACTGTGTTCGCCTCTTATGAGGTGCCTAGCAAAAAGGGCAGATGGTCTATTTTACTTAGCAAACCCGGACCAACACGGGAACACAGGTTTACCACCTATCTCATTGTGGGAGTAAGTAGTACATTCGGCTATTCTATTGTGGTGTTGCTTCGTTGGTCATGGGCCTGAAAATAGGTACTTACTTAAAAGTTAATAATACAAAATTACAAAAGGGTTGCTTATTTATAAGTGGCCGCGTTCCGATCGAGTAGTATTTTTTTAGAATTATATAGACGCGTCACAAGAATCTTTGTATCATCCACGTGAATAAATATATGTATTTGAATTTGAAAGAAAGAAATTACATCCAACCAACACAAAACCCCAAAAGACCTGCATTTTAGTGACGCAAACTTAATAACACATATTATAATTTTTTACGAGCTTCTGTACAATAAATCAACTTAAAAAACCAGACCCAAATCATCTGATTTATGAGCGAAAAAAATGTGGCATTGACCTTATTGGCAAACCAAAAATGCATGCCATGCCTGTTTCACTACAAATGATTTTAGACTTTTTTGGCATTTGTTAAGAATGACAATCGCAAGTATGATTATTACAAATCTTGCGTGGGTTTCATTTTATTAGTATGTAAACAGAAAAAGGCAAACTTGTACCAGATTTTCGACAAATTGAAACTGTTAAGTCATTAGTCTATATGAGATACAACGATTTAATATAATTTATGACTAATCGTTGAGGTGCAAATAAATAATAATAAATAAATATCACTGGACAATTTACACAAATTGAACCTAACCTCAAAGTAAGCAAATTTAATGCTTGTGTTATGGGTATTAGTCAACTATGCCAATACATAGAAATACTTAAATAGATACCAGAATAAATTTAATAAACACCCAGACCCGGAAATGCAGACATCTAAATCTTCATCACACAAATGCCTGTCCCCGTTGGGAATCGAACCCGAGCCTCGCGGTTGATCGGTGTAGTAAGGCGAGTACGCTAGCCACTCGACCAACGAGTATAATTTAATCATATTCCCGGTGTTGATTCGAATCCCCATTATAGAATAAATTTTCGGTGTTCCTACCTGGCGTAGGTTACTGCACTGGCACTGGTGGTTCTACCACCACCATACCACCGGTTCCAGAGTGTCCTGTAGGAACTTGCTGGGTAGAGATAGACTGCCTTACCTATTTCTGCCGCCATAATGACTCGGTCATAGTCAATAGGTCTAACATCACAGCGACACACTTGTAATATCTATGGTATCCTTAGCCTACGATCGTCTTACTACCAGCAGAGCCACGTGGCTGTTCGCTGACCTATCATATAAAAAAAGGTTAAATAGTTTATCACCACGATCATTAAAACGGAGAAGTGATGTGAAGAAACTTGACACTTTTCCAGGTAGATATCCACTGCCTTGCATATTCCAGCCCTTATAATGTTCAGACATCGCGTCACGTCGTGACAGTTTTTGTCATTTTCGTGTTCCGGCCGAGTGGATAGGGTAGTCGGGTAGGGATAGGGACGCACCTATAATATCTATGGTATTTACAAGAGATCCGTTTACTTGTTCACAGTCTTATGCCATAAAAAGGGTCTTGACCTACTTAAAGTTGCAACCAAAAGCTATTTCAGTTTGAGGAATTTCTTTTAACTTTTCAATAAATTTTAATTATTAAAAATTAATGTTCAAACACTTAAATAAGTTAGTTGTAACTAAAGTTATGTGAGTTATCAGTTAAAATTTAAGAAACCAATGGCAGATGACAGAGACTCACACCCGTATTCATCAAGCTTACTTGGCTAAATAATTAAAAAACGCTGCGCGAAGTACGACATTTAGCTAGGCGTTTCTTACGTCAATTCATCCAATTCATGAACAGTTCTTAGAACTGGTATTGAACTAATAATTGTTCATGAATTGGATGACTTGACGTAAGAAACGCCTAGCTAAATGTCGTACTTCGCGCAGCGTTTTTTCATTACTTAGCCAAGTAAACTTTTTGAATACAGGTGTCACTGTCATCGCGTCGACATTTACCACACAAAATTTAGAATTAATCTATCAATAACTTAACATATATTAGTATAGTAAAGATTAATCTATTATTGCCTTAATGATAGATTAAATTTAAATTTGTATATTAAAAAATGATTTGTTGCTGACTTAATGATAGGTTAAATTTGAATATGTCTCTAAATGCATCCGTAAAACTTAACTTTGCAATTATATACGAAAAATGCTGCAACAAGTGAATGAAATTGTATATCTTGGTTGTGCTTTGAATAGAGATGGAAAGTACACTGCGGATGTAGAAAGGAGAGTGTATGCAGGGAATAGTGTGAATGGAGCGCTGGGTAAGCTATTTTAAAGCGAGGGTTCTTTTGCATAATTCTGTGCTTATCCCAAAGTTATTGTATGAAAGCGAGAATTGTCAGAAAAGCATAACAGTAGGGTAAATGCGGTCGAAATGCGAGCGCTACGGAAAATCTGTGGTGTAATGCTCGCTGACGGTATTCATAACAGAGAAATCCCAAAAAGAATGGGATTGCAAGAATGTTTTGGTTTTAAAATGAATAAAGGCATGCTCCGCTGATTCAGTTATGTGAAAAGAATAACAGATGGAAGATTGACAAAGCATATATTATACAATGCTAATGTGGATGGATGTAGGTATCAGGAGAGACCTAGGTTGACATTGCACGATCAAACTTTCCAAAATCGGCCTGTTTGTATGAGAAGGTTAATGAACGTGGAGGCCAGACAGGTCTGCCAGTATCGTGAGATTTGGCACTCGACAATCTCTGCCAACCCCATATGGGACTTGGCATAAAGACATGTTTGTAAAAGGCAAGTTATTTTCGTTACAAATTTTATATTTATTTTCTAAAAATCAGACAGGGACATATAGGTATAGGCTTGCCACCTATCACATTGTAGGACTTAGTGTCTTCGGCTAGCCGTGGATGCCCTGGTTGTGCCTCTGCCTACCTCTTCGGGGATATGGGCGTGAAGATACTTAGATACTTTTTAATCTATAATTTAATGTCTAAATGTCACCTCTGTGGTCTAGTGGTCGACGTCGGACTAGACTTCTTGAGTATGATGTCATGAGCGTACCACCTCAAGGCACCCGAGCAAACCCTGCTGTATATTAGCTCTTACCCTTCTAAACGGACCTCTGGGGTGATCGACGAATATTTCTTCGGTACTCGTGGGAACAAAATGTTAAAAACGGAAACATCAACGCAAAAGAAGAGAAGGCTGGAAAAAGGAAATTAAAACGCCAAGAAAAACTTGCTATCGTATTTATCCTTATTTAAGAGCTGGATTGTTCGAAATTAACCGGCAAACGATATTACAACAACGATGCGTTGAATGAGAGGAACAGACTAAGAAACCTAGCCAGTGATAAAAAGTAAACTTTAAAATAAAGCAAAAAACTTTTTATTTTTTTATTTAAGCGCTCTTAAAAGAAGATTTTTTTTAAATAATATTAACTATGAACTTTCTACCACATTATATACAACTTACATGATCACAAAAGCTTTGTCCCGATGATCAATGTTGAATTAAATTGGAATTTTATTAATTTAAACTTAGCTAATCAATAATTAGGTATTAGTTTATTTACACATGAAAATCGCGCGACAAGCTTTTATAATCATACAAGTTCTGTATAATGAGGCTTTAAGTTAATAGTTAATATTTTTAAAAGAGAAATTTAATTTTCTTCTTTTTATAGCGTTTAAATAAAAGCTTTTATAAAAACATTTTTAGCTGTTATTTTTTTTTGCTACTTGTTTTTTTGTTGTTTTGCTTTCAGGGGATGAATCATAGTAGCCAGCTTTTAACAATACACCTATACATTATATTATATCACATCTTGTTTAGTTTTACGATAAGTGCATGAAAACTGCAAAAAATCTACGTCGTTATCACAATGATGCACTAAGTCCAATGTTGCCACTTTTTGTCTGTATAGTGTGGCCAAAATTTTCGTCAAAACCATGAAATGTTACTAGCTAAAATTTTTTGCCAATATAATTCAAATATTGGCAATTTTTTTATGAATTAAACTTTATATAAATTCAATTGCAACAAAATAATTTTATTTAAAGTAACTAATATTTTTCACCGTTATACGTCATATCGTATTGCTTATAACTTATTTTCACTCATATATCGTAATCATATAATTATCTACTGAATTAATAATATTTTCTGTTATGTGTATGAGTATTAGTTTTGTGAGAAATTGTCCGCTGCGAAAATTGAAGGTAGCTCCTTAGTTCAATTTTCTTCATTGTTTTCTGTTATGGGATATCTATACGTAGTTTACAAGTCTGGATTCCAATAAATAATTATAAAATAAAAAAATTGAATAAGTCTCATGATAAAGATTACAGTTTGGAGTTTTGATGGTCACGAGAGAAAAGATGGAAGTTTTTTCATAATTATTGAATTTCGTGTTTATATTGAGTAAAATTAGTCAATTTTGGTGGCATTTTATACAATTTTGTTCAGTGAAAATGCACAAATGAAATAATCATTAAGAAATTAGCGCATTGTGTATTTCCTCATTGCCGCCAAATCTCATTACATGAGCTCAACCCAAGACCCTGATATGACTTATTGACGACTTATGACTTATGACAAATTACAATTAAATCCCGTTTTTGTAAATTTGATGCAAATTGATGCAAATTTCTACTTGACTAATGGCAAAATACTAACGTGAAGGCCAAAATCTAAAGAAAAAAAAGAAAGATTAGAGTTTGGAAAAAAATTTCAGACTTGTGCTTTTTAACAAATACCTACTCACGAATGTGCTGGATTGTCTAAGCTGGATAGAATGAAACGGAACATTTCCTTATTTTTTGATCTAACAATTTTATCAGTTTAGTGTAATAATAAGCGTATAAGTTTATAGTTAAAAGGAGGATACAAGAAGGTTCCGGGTTTGATCCCCGGGTGGAGCACCAAAGAAAAACGGAAATGTATATTTTCAATTTTCTAATAAAAGTAACGTTGTTTGAGATTGGATATGTGCCCGGTTGAACACTTATCAGATTGTGGAACTAAGTGCTTCGGTTAGTCGTGAGTGCCCTGTTTGAACCTCTGCCTCTACCTCTTCGGTGATATGGGCGAGAAGATACTTTTTCTTTAATCTATAAAAATACTTAAAATTGAGCTGTCTGATTGCAATATCAAAATAACAGGTGAAACGATAGGTACTCGTATATTAAACCAAAATAATATTTTTTTACAATTTTTGATTTTGGAGCTGTAAAGATACAGACTGTTTGTTTCGGCTTATTTTTGAACGACGTAACGAAAGTGAATGAACCAAAGTAAAACCCAAAAATCTGATATCAAAAAAGAATAAGTTATGCTAATTTCATTTGAAACTAGCTGTTTTAGCGAACTTCCTTGCAGCCGTTTAGTTTGTATGGGAAAAAATATATATTGGTTAAATAAATTAATATTGGTATCGCGGGAACAGTTATTTTTTTAATAAAACTTTAGACTTTACTATAACACGACTAACATTTTGTTCTGTTTTATACAATTAATTATTACGACAAAAACTTGTAATTATCACACCTATAACATACATACATACACACATACACATCTTTTCGCCAAGTCCCTTACGGGATAGGCAGAGAGTATCGAGTACCAAACTTCACGATCCTCACAAACCTGCCTTGCTTCCTCCAAATTCATCATCCTTTTTATACAAACAGGCCGGTTTCTTAAAACATCTATGGTATTTAAAGGAGAACCGTCAGATTGTTAAATTGCACAAAACTAATTATAGGCGGCACCTAAAGCTTTCTTCCAATGCAGTCAAAAATTGACTCATATTTTTTTATTATATTGTATTTACCTTGAAGTTCCTTTTTCGTACGCCATTACGCCATTTTCCAAACGATGTCAAGTTGTCGCATAACTCTATAAATTATTTGGGTCATCTGAACGAAAATATTGGTCAATGTGAACAAAATATTTTAGTTTATTTGTGGGAGTGGAAGGTAACCTAGCTGATGGGTGACCTGATGGGAAAACAGTACGTTTTTATAGATACCAGAGGCGAAAAAAAATATTGATATGAAATTTCTATAAATTTTAAAGAAAGAAAAAATTTCGCCCCAGACAGGATTTGAACCTGTAACCTTTCGTCTCAAGCCGACAAATGCTCTAATCAAGTCCCGCAGCGAAATTTTCAATTCCTTTCTAACTCGTTAACGCGGGTAGTTATGTCCTATAGATACACAATTCTGAGTACCTACCAAATGAGTTCATCATTACAGATGAAATTCACATTTTAGAATGGCCATAACTTTCGTTTCTCGCAATGTATTTTTATTTTAGCACTTGCCCTGTGCTTGGGATTCTATAAAATTTATAGAAATTTATCCCAAGCACAGGGCAAGTGCTAAAATAAAAATACGTATTGATATGAAAACCTGTGACACAAGATAAAGATAGGTTGTTTGATCTAAAAATTAAAGTTAAACAAGTATCTTTACGTCCTTATCTCGCTATTTGTAAGCATAGGTACAACCAGGTTACCCACGATTAGCAGAAGACACTAAGTGCCATATAATGAGAGGTGTCAAGCCTTTTGCCAACCGGGCACATATCCAAGCCCGGCCAAAGATTTCTTCCAAGAAAATATAATTGATTGACTATAAAAAGGCTAAATTCAAATTTGAAATAGCTTTTATTACGTAGAACTATACAAAGATTCTTGTAACGCGTCTATATAATTCTAAAAACTACCACCGGATCGGAACGCGGCCACTCACTGTGAAGATCCGGCGAAATAAACTCAGCAGGCTTGTCTTTTTTCTTATAAATATAATTTACAAAAGTTTATTACATTTACAAATAATTAGCAGAGATTGGTATGAAGAGCAATTAATCCCAAGCATGTCTGTCTTCTAAATATTCTGAAATCTTATAATAAACATATAACTTAAACTTAATACATTTTTTTAAATTTATTAAATGGTAAGTCTTTAATATGCTCGGGAAGTTTATTGTAAAAACGTATACATTGGCCCATGAAAGAATAACTGGTTCTGTGGAGACGAGACTTATGCACAACAAGATTGTTTTTTATTCCTTGTGTTTACAGCATGTAGATCACAATTTTTCTTAAACAAATTTATATTTTATAGACATATATAAAGTTTTCAAAAATATATTGAATAGTCACCGTTAGAATTTTTATTTCTTTAAACCTAACGAGCTAACCATTCGGTACTGCATACGTGGTTGCGACTAGTGTTGGAACTGTACAAACTTGACACAGTTCTAAGCTCGTTTCTCGTTTTACAAATGCGGCATTAGACTACGGTTCTTTGTCTTCCAGGATGTGTAAGGAGTCTTTGCACTTCTGAACCTATAAGGATTGAGCGGGGCATCTTCCAGGGCGACAGCGTAAGTCTATTGTCGTTTTGTCTGGCTTTGAATCCTTTGAGTACATTACTAAGAGATTTAAAACTATCGGTTGCGTAGAGGGGGTGAGACCATTTATCGTCTTCTGTATATGGATGATCTGAAGTTGTTTGTGTCAAATAAGCTAGACTTGTTGTCACTACTTGATGGAACACATACATTTAGTGGTGATATTATGATGGAGTTTGGAGTAGTCAAATGTGCGATTGTACTTGTGCAGAGGGGGAAGATTATACACAGTGACCATATTAAGGTGGTCTCAGACAGAGTTAGCTATCCTGGATCGAAGAGTCCTTAAACTATTGACAACATACCGCATGCATTATCCACGCTCATCTGTAATGTGATTGTATATTTCTCGGAAAACTGGAGGATGTGGCTTCCTTAATGTCAAAAATCTCCATAACCGTGAAGTATACATTCTTAGACAATACTTCCTAAATGTTAAGTGTGAAATGCATCTTGATCAGTCAGTGGATCAGGGATTGACTCCACTCTCCTTAGGTAAAGAGAACTGGCATAAGCCGGTGGTATGGCCCGTGTCGATGCACTAGATTCCGTTTCTTAGTTATGATGTGGTGACCTCTTTGATGAAACCGGATTTTTTGCTAGTGTAATTGGTGACGAAGTTGTCAAGACGAATATTTCCCCGTGTTGATCCGGGCTCCTTTGTAGAATAGACCATCTGCCTTTCTGGAAGGCAGCTTGTTGGAGAGCATAGGCTTATTGTCACTAACACCGTGAGATCCTACTAGGTGGTAGAGTTTTGTAACGACACGTCCGGATTGGTGCCACCACCTTACCTATTCCTGCCGCCATAATATCAATGCTGGCCGTTGACGTGTTCCGGTTTGGAGGATAAGGTAGCCGGTGAACTTACTTTTGCTCGATGCCTAACATTCTGGTCTCAGGATGGCAACGCTCCATTACCACCTTTTGTGTCTCTAGGCGGCTTGAAATTCCTACCATCAGGAAATCCATCTTTTTGTTTGCCTTCCATTATGATAAAAGAAACTATCGCAAATACATCACAATGGGCGGCACGGTTGACATATATCGAGCGTGAAATCATCCTGGTAAGTCTATTAGACTTATTATTTCCGGTTGTTCTCACCTTGCCAACAGCAATTACTTGCACAGGCATAACCAAGTAGCCAAGAGTATCCACCATCAACTTGATCTTCGGTATGAAATTGTTGAAAAAATTAAAAAATGAAATGAAAATTATTTATTTGCGGAATATGTGTGTCAAAAAGTTGTTGTTATACAACATATTCTACCACATTGTGATGTGCAAATATTTAATTAAATTTAAAGGAGTTACAAATTTATATTAAACATACATATCTTCGCGCCAAGTCCCTTACGGGGTAGGCAGAGAGTATCGAGTGCCAGACCTCACGATCCTGACAAACCTGTCTTGCTTCCTTCACATTCATAACCCTTTTCATACAAACAAGCCGGTTTCGGAGACTCTTGACACCACCCTCGGATAATATCCGATTGATCTGATCGTGAAATGTCATCTTTGGTCTCCCCGGGTACCTACATCCATCCACATTCGCATTGTATATCTGCTTTGTCAATCTTTCATCTGTCATTCTTTCCACATGAGCGAACTAGCGGAGCATGCCCTTTCGCATTTTAACACCAACACTTTCTTTCAAACCCACTCTTTCTCGGATCTCACTGTTACGAATGCGGTCAGCGAGTGTTACACCACAGATTTTCCGTAGTGCTCTCATTTCGACCGCATTTATCCTACTTTCATGCTCTTTCTGACATACCCAACTCTCACTTCCATACAGTAACGTTGGAATAAGCACAGAATTATGCAAAGCAAGTTTAGCTTTTTGACTCAAAACCTCGCTTTGGAATAGCTTACCCAACGCCCCATTCACACTATTCAATGCACTCACTCTCCTCTCTACATCCGCGGTGTACCTTCCATCCCTGCTAAAAGCACAACCAAGATATACAATTTCATTCACTTGTTCCAGCACTACATCATCATATATCATCATATATTAAAATGTACATTTAAATCGCATCACTTATTTATATTTTTAATAAACATTTTATTTATTTATAAACGCTTTCATAATTTATTATAAATAAATTTAAAGGTAGATTAATTATTAGTCTTATCTATCGTACACTACCACGGTTTCCAAACCTAGCCAGTCAGGAGAAGACACGACGATAGAAACTCCGCGTCCACTATGATTTTATTACTTAAATTAGGTTTAAATTTATTAAAATACATATATTATTTATTTATGCTTATCAACAAAAAAATCTTTTACAGTATAATATGACTTCTATAATAGCAAATCAAATACCTTCTTTCGAAATCATTTTACCGGAAGTGATTTCAGACTATCAGGAATATATAGGAATATATCAGGAATGGACATGCAATATACATTATTTTTATAAATATAAAGTTTTTGATTAGGCACATGTAGTTTCTGACTATTTCTGAATTGTGTAAAAGTATCTTCACGCCCATATCCCTTAAGAGCACGACCAGGGCACCCACGACTAGCTGAAGATACTAAGTCCCACAATGTGATAGGTGGCAAGCCTATCGCCAACCGGGCACATATCCTATCCCGAGCAACATTTTTTTTGGAAAAACCTAGTTTTCTTTTTGTTGCCCGACCCGGGATTCGAACCGGGACCTCATGCAGTCTAGTCCAACAACTGAACCGCTAGACCACAGAGGCGACTTGTTAATTGTGTAATTCTTAATACTTCAGCATTTGTTTGAAACAAATGATGTTTATTTACAAATACACATACAGTCAAGTCAAGTATATATAAGCAAATATATAAGTAAATATATAAGCAAGGTAAAGGCAAAATAATGAGCGACTTAAACAGTAGTTTGCATGAATGTAACTGATTAACTCCACATATGCACCGTATACACTTCTTTTGGACTCTAAATATTCTAACTAATTCTACAGAATTTCCCCAAATTGGGTCCCATATTGCAAAATGGAAGAAACATATCCATGATAAGCTAAGAGAGATGCGTTCAGACTTGCTACTTCTCTTATTCTTCTTAATACATATACAAACCTATCAATTTTATTACAAAGTGAATCAATATGTGATTTCCAAATACAAAATTTATCGATTTTTATACCTAGGAAGTTCGTAAAATCTACGTTATCTATAATAGTATTATTGAAAATAACATCTACTTTTTTAGTCTCTCTATAATGTGTTTGAAATTCGGTTAATTTTGTTTTTGTTAGATTTAATTTAAGATTATTCTCATTTAACCAATCTGCTACTTCGTTCAAAGTTTTAATTGTTTCTGTGACTAGATAATTTTTGTTTTCGCACTTGATGAGAAGAGTTGTATCGTCAGCAAATAACATAGAATCATGGCTGATAGCATCAGGCTGTTTTGTGGGTTTTGAAGTGCCTTACTTTAAGTATACGCCGGAGACAATTTTTGAGAATAGCCATGCGAAGTCTACCATCAAAGACAGGACTATTGTCGCCAATAAGCCTGACTTTGTGCTGGTTGATTGGTTGAAGCGCCGGGCTTTTTTGATATCACTAGTCCACAGTCACTGCTTGCCGTTGACGTGTTCCAGTTTGGAGGATATGGTAGCCGGTAAACTTGCTTTTATTCAAGGTCTAACAAGCCGACGTCAGGTTGGCAACAAACCATATCACCTTTGGTGTCTCTAGTCAGCGTGAATTTCTTACCATCAGGAAATCCGTCTGCTGTTTGCTTTACAATACCATAAAAAAGATCTTTCAAGTAAACAGTCTTATAACGAAGAGTCTCGACCTATACCTTGAGAGACTCTCAATTTAATTCTGTGGATCTCCGTCTTCGAATGTTTATTTTTTAAGTTTATATTTTTAATATATCTTTTATTAAGTGTAGGTATAAATGTAAAAAAATATAATTAATATGAATAAATAAAAATAATAATAATAATTATAATCTATAGTTTTCAGCATCGGCACTTGGTGTAATTCCATTGTATACACACTTTTTAAGGCAATCTCTTGTACTTTTTTACAATACGCTCTACGTTATACTTTAGCCAACATAAAGTGTTAAAAAAAGTGTATTGTGTGAGTATATAAGTTTTAACCCTGACGACATGCATTTGACTCAGGCTCGTGAATATCGATATACCGGTTGGAAATATAAACCGAAATAAAGTAATAATAACACATGTTACACATGCTGTGTATGAAACAGCTGCACTATATACAACGAAATGCGGAAGAGATTTAAAACAAAAAATGTAAAACAATAATTGCATATAAAGAGGCTATAGGGTAATTTATCTAATTATTATAAACTAGCAGCCCGTCTCGGCTTCGCACGGCTGTACAAAATTCTAATTTTTCCTAGAAATAAAGTAGACTATATTCATCAGGGATAATGCCGACTTCTAATGATGAAAGAATTTGCTAAACCGAAACTACTGTTCAGAGCCTATTAAATACAAACAGACAATATTTTTATTATTTTTATTATTAGTATAGATATGCATCGCTACATTAAGTATTCAATCAGAATAGCCTAAACCTTTAAAAATCACCAATAGCGAACATTTTTTAACAGGATTTAATAATTATTAATTTTATGATAATATGTTGTGAAGAATATATATGCAAATTAAAAGGTGAGCATAAATTAGTATTTATCCTTCAAATCACAAAAGTTTAAAGTAACCGGACATACCGAACCTCTGGTGTGACCGAAGAAGCTCTAAGTTCAAATGTCATCTGGTGTCCTTGCTGTGCAACGTGCTTCGTATATATAGGAGCATCTCCATGATTGAGGCATCATTCACTCGTTTGTCTTTGACAATCTCACACCAAACCCAACTATCACAATGAAATCGGTACGTGTTACGTATAAAGAGTATATTCTTATAATTTTTGGTCTATTCATAAAAAGCTAATGAAAATTAAACCAAAAATTATTGTTTGAGTTAATCCCTATTTGTTTTTTTAATCTTCACTTTCATAATTTCTTTAACTGAAAGAAATACAATGAAATAAAAAAAATGTAAAAATAATATTTGAATTTAAATAATAACATTTCTTTAAATCTGTAATTTATTATTCTCTGAAAAATCAGAATATAAAAAAGTGAATATTGTAACAATTGTCGAAAAAGAAATATGTTGAATTTCCTTTACAATTTTGATTTAAATGATCTTATGATTAAGATTCTGGGTCAGAAGTAAATATTATTACTTCTTTCACCTACAGTTGTCAAATTTAACCTTCAATTATGGTATAGGAAAATTCCAATATCTTGGACTGAGGATACCAAAGCGTCTCTGATAAAGTGTTGGAGCAGTCATTTCTCATAATGGATTTTTTTAAGCCTCATTTTCAGTTTCTTTGTATTACTAAATTTTCCATTCTCTTACAGTTCATCGTAGTCGCCCTCTTCATCGCCGCCGTCAGCGCTGCTCCGGTCTCCCAAACCAAAGATTCTGAAGCACAAATCGTCGCCTACGAGAGCAACAACATTGGTGTAGGGAGCTACAACTACAGGTATATATTTCAAAGATATGTGATATTTTTTCAGAACAATTTATAAATGAACAAGTTCTGTTTATATTAAATTACCGCATACCAACATCTGTACCATTCGGTCCCTCATAAATGCGTTGAAGTTTATGTGACATCTTGAAATAATTAGCTCCACCTAACCTGATGTGTCAAAATTGTTGAAATATGTATGTATATTTCAATGAGTTTCTATGTGAAAAACACAATTTTACCCGGTGCTACTTCTGTGGGTTAGTCACCAATTTAAAGCGGTACACAGATCTCTGCCCCAGGTAGTTGAGATAATAATTTTAATTTCTAATTACAGTGTTAAGACATCAAATGGCATCGAAACAGTAGAGGAAGGAGTCGTGAAGAACCCTGGAACCGACAACGAAGCCATCCAAGTCCGTGGTCAATTCTCATACGTCGGCGACAATGGTGTCACCTACGTCATAAATTACATCGCTGATGAGAACGGTTTCCAACCCACCGGAGCCCACATACCCACCGCCTAAGTCACCACACCCTTGACTCTAATCTAGTCCAAAAATACTCAATCCTCAACTTTGTCCTCTCCTAACATCGAAGAATCAATGTCTCAAGCGATTCTGTGATACACCCTCCTTTTGTAAATTGTTAATAAATGTTATGATAATTTATTTTTACATTTTCTTTTACCCTTCAAATAATAAATTAAATTATTTTAGAAAAGTATTTATACGTGAAAACGGCAATGTAACAAACTATATTGAAATGTAAGCATTTTTATAGACATCTTCGTTTTCATATAACTAATTTCGTAAATAGTAACATTAAAAAAAAACTACAATTTCTTTATTGTTTGAATATCAATATTTATAAGAATATACGTTAGTACATTATAAAAAAATGAGTAATGATAAATATGAACGTACGATGATTAATAAAATATACAAATTTGAATGAAAAAGTTAAATTACGGTCGCCACAAATATTTTGGTTTTTATAAATTTTACAATAATTAAATATTACGGGCATATTAAAGCCCTAAATATTTAAAAATATAGATTCTTTTAATATCAAAATATCATGTGTGTATAAAGGCCCCAAGTATTTTAAGCATAGATTATTATTTCAAAGCTACAATATCAAAACATTACGTGCCAGTAACAGCCCTAAATATTTTAAACATGGACTAGGTTATAAAATAATAAAATCATGTTGATTATCAAATGTAATTTGTTATTTAACATTAAAGTGGTATTTGTATTGTAATTTATTAAAATATTTGGACTATACTGCGACATCTAAACAAGTATGGTAATTCGTTGACCTTCTGTATCTTCTTTTGACGAGCTTATTTATTTTTATGTGTTTATCCTTGGACTCCTAGCTGTTATATTATATTGAATAATTTTTGTTTTGATTTGATTACATGTAGCGATTTATTAACCCTGGACTTACACAAATGAATCCAACTCCAAAATAAGCAACATTACTTATACAGATAACAGTTTAAGTTTAATAAACTCTCAGACCAGGAAGTTCAGTTATCTACGTTCACCACGCAAATGCCTGCCCTTGTCGAGAATCGAACTCGAGCCTTGCGTTTAGTCAGTGGATTAGGCGTGTACGCTAACCTGTGGTCAAGGAGGTGGTCAAATTTTAATTTAGTTTCATTGAAGTTTTATTATGTTTTGGCTAGATTCCTCTTTCCCATGGTAGCGGCAAATTCTAAACTAAACTTTATAAAAGCACTAAATTTGTATCAGTTCCGCTGAATTACAGTTTCTAAATGTTTTATGGTTAAATTATATATCTGCCTTCGTTTACCGTCATTAACACCGTGACATCTGATTAGATGGTAGAGTTTTGTAGCAACTCGTCCGGATTGGTACCACCGCCTTACCTATTCCTAAAGCTATAACGTCAGTGCTTGCTGTTGATGTATTCCGTTTCGGAGGGTAAGGTAGCCATTAAACTTACTTTTGCTTGATGCCTAACTTCCAGGTCTCAGGTTGGCGACGCACCATTACCACCTTTGGCGTCTGTAGGCGGCAAGAATTTCTTACCATCAGGAATCGGTCTGCTTGTTTGTCTTCTAATATCATATAAAATAATGGTCTTCTGTGTGGAACTTCTGCTTGCTTGCCTGGCAGCTCGTAAGAAGCGAGCATAGGTTAAAATAATTTATTACCAACAAGACCACTAGTTGTAGAGTAACTGTGCAGCAAGTTGTCCAAGTAGGGACCCCTCGGCCTTTCGCATTCCTCCACAATGACAGTGTCATATTTTAGTCTGGAGGATGGGGTAGCTGGTAGACTTGAACAGGCCTTACATCCGGCCACAGGACGGCAACAGACTTATGACATCTATGGTGTCTATAGGCCACGATCGTCTCTTACCATCAGGGAGTCGATAGCTTATTTACTATCTTTTACACAAAATACTATCAAAAAACGCCTATAATTTAATATCATTAACCTATCTACCTATTACCAACCAACAGTAAATAACAGCAATAGTCTCCATAAGGTTCAGGGTGTTAGAAAGTAGAGTTGATATATAAAGGCCGGAAGACGTCGCATTCTTTAAAGATGCGTCAACCTAAACACACCACAGGACAATTATTGTGGTACATACAATATCGTACAGTTCGTTTACTTTGACAAGTTAGTAATAATCAAAATGTAAAACCTGTACATAAAACATTTATAAAGCGATGTACACAGGTTACTAACGTGGCAATGCTGGTCAGTTTAATAAAACGATACGTTTTGTTATGCTATTACCATCAACAACCCCCCGTTTTATGTGACTGTCAACCAAGTTATAATGTATTTTTATATTAGCACTTGCCTTGCACTTGGGTTAAATTTCTATACATTTTAAAAAAGAAAAAAATTCGCCCTAGACAGGATTTGAATCCTCTATTTGACCTACTGAGGATTCAAATCTCGTGAAATTTTTAATTCCCTTCTTTCCCGTTAACGTGGATAGCTATGTCAGATACACAGTTCTGAGTACCTTCTAAATGAGTTCATCATTACAGATGAAATTCACATTTGTAATGGCCATTATTTTCGTTTCTCTCGAGGTATGGTCGTTGTCTGGGGCGAATTTTTTTTTCTTTAAAATTTAGTAAGTTTACAGTATTAAAAAATGTATTTAAAACTAGCTGACCCAGCGAACTTCGTTCTACCCGTTCAGTTTATAAGGGAAAAATTAAAATGTTGTTTTTCCTAGTTCACTCGCAGTATTTCCCGTTTAATTATATTCAAAATCTACCCTGGACTGGCACAAATAATTAAAAACCAAAATTAGCAAGATTGGCTCAATCGTTCTTACGTTTTAGCACGACTTAGAGTATTCACTATCGAGGACCAAATATCAGGATCCTTGCAGACCTGCCTATTTTCCACCACTTTCATAACTCTTTTCATACAAATATCTCGGTTTTAAGAAAATGGTTTTGTCTTTTAGATTATAAGTTTTTTTTTATTTTTATATTAATTTCTGTAAAATCTTTTAATATCTTAGAATCATTAAATTTTTTTTAAATGCAAAAGATTGGTACGCCGGGTTTGATGTTGCTTACATAACCTCAGTACTCGTTACTGTAGTATGAGGTTATGACGATATGAACTCTACCTTGTCTGGGGATCAACCTGAGGTTGGAGTGTTAAGTTTTGTAAATAAAATTGAATCTCTATTGAAAATAGTTCTAGTGGTTACCCTCACATCTGGCAATGGGAATGATAAGTACTTAAACTAGGGTGGGAAGATGGTTGTACTAACTGGTATATATTTTGACATTTTCTATCGTAGGTAAAACTTCCAAATATTCATATTTTTGAACGGAGAAACACTTATACTGTTTTACGTATCACTTATAATTTATTATTTTATAAATAGCCTACCAGTTTCGCTTACAACAGCATCATCAGGGCTAAAACTTTAACTACTAGCCCTGATAATGCTATTATAAGCGGAACCGGTAGGTTATTTGTAAAAGAATAAATTGTAAGTGACACGTATAACAGTACAAGTGTTTCCTTATTTAAAAATATGTACCTACTAGGATAAGTCTTAAGCATCTATCACCTAGATCATAACTAGTATTACGCTCGTTATGTGATCTTGGGTAACCTATAGATTGATCGTTAGTCAACATAACAATGGTCATTATGATCATTATCCAACATGGCCGTAACCGCTTCAAGCTAATGTTTAATATACTAACCTACTGCCCTTCACCTTGTTAGGTAATGTAGTAAGCATTGTCTATTAATATCTTTTGGGTTCCGTAGTTAACAAAGTCAGTAAACAAACAAACTCTCAAATTTCAGCCTTTTATGCATCAGTATGTCTGAGATTTAGAGACTGCCACTGCGATAGTAATCTGTATTTCAACTCTAATTTAATTTGAGTTAGAATTAGCAGTAGCGTCACTGCTGATTGTAGCGGCGCGGCACTATTTATTTATTTTAAACAGAGTAATATCTTTTTAATAGCAAATAAGCTATAAGTTTCTCACCGTGGTCCAACGTGGTCCGCCGCAATGCCGCAACGCAACGCAACGCACTTATGTGTTTTGGCCTTAAAAAAGATAGTGATGCTATCAATATATATACTTTTAGTGTATATGTTTCTGCTAAACTCCGTAGTTTGGTTACAACTACATCTAGCTGGATATAATTGGTTTCAAAACCGGCTAAATGTAGTTGTGATTAGTCTTCGAGTTTATCCGTAACATACGCACGATGTGTATTTTCATCGTCAAATGTCAAAAGAATACCAGGAATTAATAAAGAGGATATGATTACATAGAGCTACACAGCCATCTATTCCCAAGCCTCTCTCAAAATTTGGCTGGTCCTTTAGTAATTGTTACCCTGTATGAAGGCTTATTGATAATTTGAGTACAGAACCTTGAAAGATGGTATAAAAAGATGAAGATTGAGTGTCAGTGTAAGCATGACCTAATGTAATGCACCGTCGACATACTTTACCGTGATGTAAGAGTGAAAACGGTACACTCATTCACAGAAGGGTTATGATGATTCGTTACAGGACTTGCAAAAATTGTTTTTGCAGTTAGATTTTTCAGTCTAGTTACATTTTTTAGTTTTTTAGTCTTTAGTTAGTAGATAGTTTAGTATAATATGTACTCTAAAATGCATTTTGTTTGATTGAATTTTTAAATGTTACAATTTTAATGTAATATTCACAATGCTTACGAAATAATCTAGTTAATGTTATTGCACTTGATTTAAAACAGCATACATACAGTGTGAAAAATACTGAGATAAGTTAAAAAAATTATAAAAACATGAAACAGTTAAAAATTGTATTTGCAAATAATTGTATTTCTTTACAGTTTTGCGCGAAATCCCTTTAGGAACCATAGAAAGCCAGAGCGTGTTGGCTTACGTAAAAAATATTAAAAAATCTAACTTACAAAAAAACATTTTTTGGAGTTAGATTAGGCGTAAAGCCTATATCATATGCTTACTTTATGGTGCTATTACTTTATGCTTTACGGTTTTTAATTTTGTCGGATAACAAAAAAACATTTTTGCAGTTAGATTTTTTTTAATATTTTTACATGTTAAAGCTACACAGTGCTAACATGCCCAGTATCCTTATAGGTCTACTGTGGCACCCTGTATAGTTATAGCAATACTAGCCGACCCAGCTAATGTTTTTTTGCAGTTTCAATTTTTTAGATATTATTTTTGTAGGAAGAAATAAATAAATTGGGGTGGATCACCCTTATCACTTAAGAGAGAGGAAATATAAAGAACAACCTAATCGAATGCACATATAATTTCATCAAAATCGATTCAGCCGCTTCGAACGAATATGGTAACAAACATAGCTACACAAAATTTTTACTGATATAGATTGTGCGCGAGTGTACAACGAGATTCGGCGTAATAATTTAACGGCTATTCACTGAACGACAACCCATCCAGTGATATTTAACGTCACGTTACATTTGCTATACCGCGGTAACCTTACTTTATACATATAGCAGCATATATTTCTGTATGTTATCTTCGTCCAAGCTTTTTAATGATTCCAAAAAAGAATCAGGTTCTTAATTTGCTGTTCCTTCATTTTTTGTATGTTTATCACGCGATTACTTGGCTAATAGGCAATCGATTTTAATGGTTGTTTTAATAAAAATAGGCGATTTCAAGGCGTTCCTATGTTTTTTTACTATCGCCAATGAGTTCATCAACATAAACAATAATATATACATTATTATCTATAACTTCGCACAATGCTTATATGCCGCATAACACTCACACAATATTCCTTATTTACCGATTGACCTTCAGGTAAGAATTCCAAGTACACAACACCGCGATAGCCAAAAAAGACACTATTTTTTTATGATATTGGAAGGCAAACAAGCAGACGGATTTCCTGATGTTAAGAAATTCACGCCACCTAGAGACACCAAAGGTGGTAATGGTGCGTTGCCAACCTGAGGCCGGGATGTTAGGCCTCGAGCAAAAGCAAGTTTACCGGCTACCTTACTCTCCGAACCGGAACACGTCATGACGTTATGGCGGCAGGAATAAGTAAGGCGGTGGTACCAATCCGAGCGAGTCGCTGCTAAACTCTACCACCTAGTCAGATGTCACGGTGTTAGTGACGGTGAGCCTATGCTCGCCTTTTACGAGCTGCCTGGCGAGGAAGGCAGATGGTCTATTCTACAAAGGAGCCCGGACCAACACGGGGGAAAATAGTTAAAATGAGTTTGACTTTTGGACAAGTATGGCGTAGCTTTTCAGTTTCGGTTCTATTGGGAGGCGACACTCCGAAGCTTGTCGACTAGTTCACATGTCAAACTCGTAACCCCACTTCTCGTCACTAGTGATAATGCGTTTCATGATGTTTAGTCGGAATTGACTCGTTCTAGCATGTCGACAGCAACTCACAAGAGATTGAGATTTTATAGAAAATCTAACTATCCGACAAGCAACATGTTTCATACCCAAATTATTGGTTTAAATGATATGGATCGATTCATGAGCTACAGAAAGCTCGGCGGCTATCTCTCTCAAAGTTATATAACAGACGTTGATGGCCTACCAGAGCAAGGAAAATCTTCCATCGCATCTCAACCACTACTATATAACTGTAAACTGCAATGTATTTTATTTAATAAATGCAACTCAAGTTTTGCCAAATGTTACAACAAAAAAAATAAAAATTTGGATTTCGAACTATGAACAAACAATACATTCTTGATACTTTTTTGACACAATGTATTATAACCTGTTCCATTGTTCAAAGGTGGTTATAATCT
>NJDC01014597.1:454438-475225 GCA_002245475.1 Calephelis virginiensis
GCAAATAAAACCAAATACTAGAACTCGATATGGCAGAACTATTTACATAGAGGAATAAAGAATTACGAAGAATTAGAGGAATAAATAATATACACAATAAAAGATTACAAAGAAACAATGGGTAGATACTTCACAGCCAAATTTAAGAAAATACCCCTATTTTAAATTAAAAGCTAAAAAAGCCTTAAATAAAAACAGCACATTTCTTATTATTGTGTTTAGTTATACTTAGCAGTCAACGTAGAAAGTTTACCAGATCCAAATTAATTAGAATATTAGGAATAGTCATTGGTGGTGATTCTTCTGTTCACAAACTAAGCTTATTTTAGATGCATGCTATCTTTTTCAAATGAAATAAAAACAAAAGAGATGGACCATTTTAGACATGTCAGATTAGTCCGGATATGTCAAATTGTGATGTTTTTAATCGACGTTTTCTGAGTGATAGGTTAAACGTCAATAGAAATGTCATGTATGGACTAATCTGACACCACTAAAAGTGTGTTGTCTCTTTCTATTACTTTCGTTCAAAGAATATAACGATAAAGTAAAATTAGTTTAGTAGCTGCGCAACAAAATTACCGTCATTGATAAAAGAAATTAGATTTTTTGTACCATATGGCAAATCTAATATTGTTAAATCAAATTTCCGAATGTAATAAAACACATGAACTTTAACACCCCACCACACGTGGAACCAGTTGTGGACATCACGTTCGATTTCGAATGTCAAGGTCTCGCGTTGCGTAACTCCTAAAATTGGGTGATATATTTAAATAATTGATAGGTTCAGTAACCGAACCGGTAGCCATTCCACAGTTAGGTTAGACCATATAAGGCTTGTTCATTCAAATAACTAATGGACGACTTTTATGATTTTCCTCATTTTGGCTCAGATTTTTAATTTAGAAATAATCCTACTAATATTATAAATACGAAAGTTGGAACATACTTGTTTGTTTGGTACTCCTTCACACAAAAACTGCCGAAACTATTTTCATGAAATTAAGCACCCACATAGAGGATAACTTGGAATATCTCATAGGATAGTTTTTGTCCCAAATTATGTTTCTGTGGGACCATTACTACGCCGCCAATTTTTTTTTGAAATGGCTAATTATGTTACTAACCGCGAGGTTTTACAACTTCCGGACTACAAACGCCGGCAACGATGCAGGCAGCAGCTAGTTAAAATATAAAACTAAGCAACAAATAGTTTAACTATGCTTTCTAATGATACTTCTTAGGTTATTTAGGCCTTAACAAAACAAAGTCAACGAATACAGTTAATTATTTGAATATTATGGAAGTGGTACAAGAGACAACTGCATAGTTTTTATATGCAACCCACTGTTTTCTGGAGTTGTACTTTGAAATGCATTAAGATCTTTTTCAATTTGGCTCGTTCCAAGGCTAGCGATTTTAAACACATAAACAAAATCACTGAATACAGTTTATTACATGAATATGATAGGTATAGTACAAGAAGCAACTGCACAGTTTTGTAAGAATGGCTTTTCCTTATATCGATACTACATATACATAATATAAAATTCACAGAACTATTACTGTAATCTAATGTCATCCAAGACTAATGCAAAGTACTTGGAGTACTTACAAAACTATTATTATCTTGTTAAGAAGATTCTGATCCACAACATATTTATTTGAAGGAAAAGCTGATAAATGATATAAATATGTTAGGTATGTATGTTATGTTGTGTATATATGTTGTGAATTAGAAATGTTTACCTATATGGACTACTGCCGGATCAGATTGCGGCGACACACTGAAAAGATCATTAAGTGAGTGAATCATACTAATAAATTTTAAAAATTTACCTAAAAATATCAAATCAAAACTAAACTTTACATAAAATTTACATTGAACTTATTTGAATGTTAAACTTTTATTACATTTAGAAAAAAAAAACTTAAACAAATTACAGTACCTAATAAATTTTAAAAATTGAATTGAAGTAGATTTGAACGAGATTGAAGTAATTATTCTCAAGAGTATGTACAGTAAAAGTACTGTTATTTTATAATTAAATACGTTTCCAAACCCAAATTATACAAAATTATATAGATACGTTAACTAAAAAATATTGTGCTTTAAAAATGTGATTGGTTCCTACACTATTTCTCCTGGAAAAAAATAAATCGTTACAATCCAAATTATTAATATATGCAAAGAGATGTATCGAGATCAAGTATATAAATATTCGGATTCTTACCGTAGGCACAGTCATTCCACATCTTCAATCAGTGCGTGACCTCAAAATTACCGCAAAAATGAAATCCGTGAGTATACAAGTAAATGTTCTGACCTTAAAAACCTTTGTAATAACTTGTGATTATTATTACTTTATACACAATTGCGGATATGTAATATAGGATTTCCAACTAAATGATTGTAATTATTAACATATTTTTAAAGAAAGAAACACTTGTACTGTTTTACTTATCACTTATAATTTATTAGGTACTTTGTAATTAGTAGCCTACCGGTTTCGCTTATACAGCATCATCAGGGCTAAAACTTAATAATACTTAACTTAGACTTAATATTTGGAAGTTTTACCAAGCGCCGACGATGGCAAATATCAAATGTAATTATTAACGTTATGTTTTATATTTTATTAGGCCTATCAATCTCTTTTTGATTACTAATAGCTTAGTATGACGATCCTTACATAAATTAAGACAGGTCGCAGAAAACAAATATGAAACAGTATGGCGACTACCTATAAACGTTCGAAACTCACACAAACATACGCATCGACGTAGCCCCTAAGCGGTTTTCACAGTGCTAGTTCTAGTGCTATAACAAGGGCTGCGCAAAGACAAATGATTTGAGTTGTTATTACTTGTTTTTGCAATAGTTTTTTAAATGAGACGAGCATATTTGTATTTTACAGGGATTGACCAACGCCATGCATATGCATATGCATGATTATCTACTATTACTTCACCTACTACTACTACTACTTATTATCTAGTATTACTATTGCTTCACCGGAGTATAGGTATTTTATCTGCTAAGCTTAGTTTCCATGCTGTTCTATATTTATACTGTGATTTGGGGTATCTTAAGAAAGAAATTTAAAAACAACATAGAGTTTTCTAAAATGTTTCTTCCTCAAAGTCAACTATTTAAAAGATAAACCCTTCAAAAGTGGTCAAATGTGACACTCTCAGTTTGTAATTAATTTGTAAGATGTAATTAAATAAAGGTGTGGTGTTAAATAACGTCTGCTTATCATCCAATTTGCATACAACATTCAAATGTTATTGAAGTGCTGAATAAATAGTAAAAGCTCGTTTAGGTATTCGCTTAGAATCGCATAATATAGACGAATACAAGTGTTAAGTACCTATGTCGCCTCTGTGGTCTAGCAGTTCGACCTTGGAATTGACTTCTTGAGGTCCCGGGTTCGATACCCGAGTCGGGGACCGAAAAAAACTAGAAAATGTGTATTTCCATTTTTCTAATAAAATAATGTTGCCAGAAATGGATATTTGCCCGGTTGACTATAGGCTTGCCACCTATTTCATTGTGGAACTTAGTGTTTTCGGCTATTCATGGGTGTCCTGATTGTGCCTCTGTATACCTTTTTAGAGATATTGGCGTGAAAATACTTTATTTTTAAGTATTCCTAAGCTCATAATGACAATGCTTGTTTTAATTTTTGTGGGTAGCCGATAGATTTGTACATATGGCTTAAGATCCTCGCCATAAGATAGCAACGCCCCAACAATATTTGACGTGTCTATAGTCACCTGCTAGTTTTTTTTATTTTTAAAATATAATATTTAAATTTAGGCACCGTGGCTCTAGGATTGTGTACTATCGTGGTATAGCAGACCCTTCGATTTCGAGGTTATGTAGAGTGAACCATATAATATGACATCATGCCCCAAACTCTTGAACGACATTAGCAGTGACAAATCTAAATTAGTACGCAAACCGATTTAAGATAATTTTTATTTTTATGGCACATTTGTGAACAAGTATTCGCCTTTCAGACTACTGTTTGAGAAGTAAGGTTAAATTTATTGAGAGTTTTTACTTTTGTGTATGTGCGTAAATTTCTGTCTCCAGTTTGGGTAGATCAATTTTAACGAGACATATTTTTTTGCAAACAAATTGCTTAAATCCTTTAGGAAAAACCTATAAAACTTTCAACAGCACTCTGCCGCTTTTTGTGCTTAGACCTCATACAATCAGAATATAATTTTCAGTTTTTCTCTTATTTTAAAAGTTAATGGGGAAGAGATAAATATTTTAAAAATTTTAAACTATTCTTTCAAACGTTTGATTTTGAGAAGAAATGGATTTATAAGCATTTGATGAAAAAAAATCCATCAGTTCCGTCATTAATTGGTGAAAGAGGATTTTTATTTTTGTATTAAAACGGTAAAGTAGGTCACAGAATACACTTATCTACCGAGTTTCAACTATGTAGTTCTATTAGTTTGGAAATAAAGTGACTGTGACGTACAGACAGATACATCAAAATTCAAATCTTTAATGCCCGGTTCTTATACCCAACGAATCATTATCCTAAAGTATAACCATTCGTAGTCTACCTAAAAGCAACGAAGCATTACACCATAGTTAGACATCTTACTATTCGTATAAAAACTACAATTCGTCGAATAAAACGAATCGTTTCTGGAATGTAGGAACCGGGCATAACTGTTCCGTCTTACACCCATTTTGCCCGCAACTTTCAGATAAAAAAATAAAAGAAATAAGTTTGCTATATTTTTTATTCGCCCAATTCATATGACACTAGTTGCCTTATATCTGAATGCCTTTAGACTTACTTTCAAATTATACGGGTTATACTTTTTCAAGTAAACTTTATACAAATTTGGATTTGCTATGTATCTATGGAAGTCCCGGCTCTTATTACGTAGTATTTATATACTCTTTGCTTACACCATAAGAAAACCCCAAGAAGTCGTTTGTCTGTCAGCTTTATCCTTGTGTTTAATGGCGGTTTCTTTATAGATGATCGTACTCGCTCTCTTCGTGGCCGTCGCCGTCGCCGGACCCGTTGTCAATGTATACGACTACAAAGGTGCCACCATCCTTGAACAGACCCTCAGAAACATTGGTGTTGATGGATACGAATACAGGTGAGAATACTTACGTGCATAATTTAATATACAGGGTTACATATTTCGAGAAAATTTACATTAAGGTTGCTTAAGTTAAAATAAAGGTGCATTTTAAATATCTTATCCAAAATTCAATATTTAATTTTATAAACACTCATTTAAAATAAGGTACTAGCGTTTACGATGGCCCAGTTTTTAAGATGGCTCATTTTCAATATTTTGTACTTTGTAAAGTTTGAAAGAGTTCAAATTACTAACACGTTGCGTAGGTAGCTTTGTAAACTTACCCAGATTACAACTACGACTTAACTTTTCCTGCTGCTATAACATCAATGTTTGCCAGTTTTGTGTTACGGTTATAACTTAAGGAAGTCAGGTACTTACCTAATAGTTTAATTAAGACCCTTTTTAAGAATTTTCACACCATCATTGGTATTACAAGTGACATATATTTATATTTATATAACAGAAAAAACATAATAGGGGTTCTACACGGATTAAATCATTGGTTGTAAACATTGGTTTGCATCCATGTGGAACGTAGATTTAATCCAAATTTAATTTGTTTCAAAGTTTCCACAAAGGTCACATCATTGGTGTTACAAGTGACATGTATTTATATAACAGAAAAAAACATAATAGGGGTTCTATACGGATTAAATTATTGGTTGTAAACATTGGTTTGCATCCGTGTGGAACGTAGATTTATTCCAAATTTTGATTTGTTTCAAAGTTTCCACAAAGGTCACCTTGGTGGAAGGCATGACTGGGGCGTGATTACAACCGTCTGGATAATGTTTTACTAATGCTTTTGTTGCCTTTTACCCAGCTACAAGACCAGCGACGGCCAATCTGCTAGTGCAGTAGCAACCCTGAAGAACGTTGGCTCAGAAAACGAAGCTCTTGAGGTCCGCGGTCAATACTCATACATCGGAGTTGACGGCAACGAATACGTCGTAGAGTACATCGCCAACGAACTCGGCTACCAACCCTCCGCCCCCCGCCTCCGCCAAGTTGGCTCAAACCTCTAAATTATTTAGCCTAATGTTGACTGTTATGTTTTTAGTGAATAAATATTGATTCCACCTCATACCTTTGTTATTTTTAACTAAATTAGAGTGGTAATAAAAATATATGTTAAATAAAAATTTGGATATGTGCCCGGTTGGCGATAAGCTTGCCACCTATTACATTGTGGGACGTAGTGTCTTCGGCTGGTCGTTGCCTGAACAACGTGTTCTCTTACTAGTCTGTGGCCTGAAACTTTACCATGAGTTGGCAAGTAACGTGTCAAATCTATGACCCAGTCTAATAACGTGTTTCTCTTACTTACCAACAGAGGCGCTGTTCTAAATTTTCATACAAATAATTTACAAAGACGGTAGCAAGGATAGCAAACTTGACAAGTGAACTCATAATATAGGCTCTGAATATGGGCGTGAATATACTTTTAAAATGTTTGATGTATCTGAGTGTGTGTATTTGTATATAGCATCATTACCTTAGAACGGATGAAAAAAATTCGATATATTTTTTTTGTTTGAAACCCACTCCGCTATTACATTACACACAAACGAGCTACATTACTCAAAGGTTTTGTCGGTGTTATAGAAAAAATATAATTTTAGGGTTATATTTATACAAACTTTTTAAAATGTTTATCTGTTTCTGTGTACAGTATAAGATAAGTGACAGTAAACAATTAAGTATCTCATATCTTACCAACCAATCTTAAACCAATGAAAAAAATTGTTGATCGTATCCTTGAGTTGAGCACTGGTTAAAATATAGGGCATCACTAAAAGGACTAGTGTTAGAACTGGTACACTTGCGCAATAGGCCTAACATCTCGGCCACAGGATAGCCACGGCTATCTTTTACTATTAGATGAGCAGGGTCCTTGTTCGCAAGCCCCTCGCAATAAAAATAAGAAAAATTGGTGAATGTCAATGTTAACATTAAAATAAAGGCAACAACTTGCAGTCTACCGGCACTCATGATTTACAATCTACATAAATAGACAGCGCAGCACACAGCACAGCACGGACTCTTATACAAAAATTCGGTAAAAATTCCCAAAATTACGTAAATGCACACGTACATATACCAGACCGCTTGGTAGTGGTGAATTGGTAGCTAAATAAAAAAGAAGCTGCTAGAAATAGCTATTTCGCACTTGTAACTTATTAAGTATACGTCACTAATTACTTTTTCTTTAATATTATTTTGTCGACTTGGTACTAAATATAGTATAAATACTATAGTATGAGGTACTACTTAAAACATTTACTTAAAACAGTTACTTAAAACATTTAAACATATCAAGACTTTTGTAGTAACTTTAACTATGAATGTTTTATATTATATACATAGAATTTTAAATTCTTTAATGGAAATATGTTTATTTAAGGTTTATAGAGGTTGTTCTAGCTGACTTCATGTAACTCTTTCAAGTATCGCATCCAGTTCTACCTTTAAGCTTCTTGATCACTACTAATTCTATAAATATCAAAGCAAGTAAGTATATAGAACGGTTAAATCGACTGTAGCGAATTTTAGCACAGAAACAATCCTTGGGTCTCAATGGGTACACATGAGAAAGATAAATGACCTGAAAATGCTCTAGCGTTCTCTAGAATAGGTTTGTATTAATATTGGGAAATAAAAAAAGGTGTATGTGCGATTCACACACGGCAGAAGTGAAACTTCAGTAAATCGATAAAAGAATGAGATGAATATATATTTGTGTCTCTTACCTGTAGTTTTTCTTTTACATCCGTTTTGAAATCACATCTATTCTAAAGAAGTTTCACTTCAAAAGAATTTATTTACACTCCCGTATCCGCGTAGAGGTAAGCAGAATAGTTATAACCAGATCACCCTCAATTAGCAAAAGGTACTACTTACTCCCTGATGGCAAACGGGCGCTTACAAAATCCCGGGTAACGTTGTTTTTAGTTGCTGACGTAGGAATCGAAACTGAGACCTCATAAAGTCAATACCTATACCCAGTCAAGAGAGACCACAGAGGCCAAAGGCGATGAGATGGGCGATTCGATAAATGCGAAAGTTTATTTGTTACTTCTTCACGTAAAAACAGATATTCATAAAAATTTGACATACACATAGAGGGTAACTTGCATTGACATATATGACTTTTTTCATCCAACGCCGCGGCCAACAGCTAGTAATAAATAAAACAAAGGGAAGCTAAAACTAATAGATCTTTCTATTTCGTACAAACGGACAAAGGAGTGATTGAAGTCACGATAAGACAAAAAGTAGTCAGGTAAAGGCTTTCGTGGCATCTAACAATCCATTAGTCCGCGCTACACTCACCTACATCAAAGTTAATCAAAGGAGAGACCACAAAGGACAGAAAAAGAGTCCCATTGTGCCAAATAGACCTGCACATTTATGTAAGAGGGGAAAATGCTCTACTTCATTACAGCCGGGAAAAAGTTTTAGAATGGAAAACTTTTTTAGCGGCGTTGTGCATTTTTTTCGATATCGAAAATTCGTAAGACGAAAGGAGAGTGAGTGAAAGTGAGAGTGAGAGTGAGACGGGAGTTGCAACCGGGTACATGTCCAATCCCGGGCATATCATATACATATCCAATTTTGCAGGTAGATTTGTTAATGATAAAGTCAACATCATTTTAAAAGTTGTATTAAATCAACATTAGGTATGTTAGGTATGTAGCTGGGCAAGCCAGTTACTTTTATTAGAAAATTGAAAATACATATTTTCTATTTTTATTGTCCTATCCGGGGATCGAACCAAAAACAAAATACTTTATTATTCATTATACCTACTCCTGAACCACAAACTTTTTTGGCGATATATTTAACATGATTTTTGTCATTTACATCCTGTCGGTATTTTTATTAAATAGGCAAAAAATTACTCTAGTCAATACATAATGTAAAAGAATGTTGCACCTGCGTGCCCTGACAGCAATCAAAACCCTGACCGAATTAATTTGCATTAAAATGTTATCATTAAGTCATTAAGAAAAAAATGTCTAAAATGTTTCACATAATATGCATAAAAACGTTAAAACATAATACTTAATAGGCATCCTTTGAGTTATTAAGTTACCGAAATAGCCGAAACTTGATGACATACATCTTTGTCAGAATCAAGGCTAATTTAATAATATCATTCAAATTTTATTGAAAAGTCTACATATTTATGTAATATAATGACATAATTTTTTGCGGTCAGTAAAGGTCACGATTTTTATGGCATTAGTTTTAATCTATTTAAGAAAGAATGACTTCACGTATTTGTTTCAACGTTTTCGTCAGTATTGAAGTATGTTAGTGTGATTTGCCTTCGGTTCTTTACCATTTATAACATCTGAAGAATCAGATTGCATTCAAATTAAGTTACGTCGATCTGTATTTTTTTTGTTGTGTAGAGTAAGGTTAACAAAAAAATACAGAGTATTATTTGCTTAGTAATGCTTAGAAAAGTTAAAATATTACATAAATGAAAAACGTCCCTAGACATTGATAATAAAGTCACAAATTGATCTAACCCCAAAGTAAGCAAATATGGTTGTGAATTAAAATTGTAATGCATAGAAATATTTAAATAGATATTACAATGTGTGTAATAAACACCTAGGCCCGAGTTAGAAATACAGATACATCTTCTTTATCATTATAACATCCGAAGAATCAGACCAAGAAACTTGAGCAAAAACAAGCCACAGAGTATTACATTTTGTTCTGTATGCTTATAAAAAATAAAATATTTAAAATAATTAAAAAACGTCCCTAGAAATATAGTACAAATTTAGCCCCAAAAGTTAGCATATACTTATATTATGAGTATTAGTCAAAGATACCAATACACATAAATACATATCGCAATCAGTATAATAAACACCTAGGCATGAGTTGATACACATAGATGTCGATATTCATCATATAAACGCCTAATCCTATCAGGAATTGAACCGAAGCCTAAAAATGTGGATGTCTAAAATATATTATTAGTATTTGGCAAGGTGTTATATGCTCTGTGACATGTTTGGTTGTAATTCCTTCATTCATTAAAAAGCCAATACACGGTCTTTATATATTATACTGACCGCCTCGTTGGTCGAGTGGCTAGCGTATACGCCTAACTATACCGACCAGCTGGATTTGTGTCATAAACATTTAAATATCTGTATTTCCGGGTCTGGGTGTTTAATATATTTATTCTGCCATCTAATTAAGTATTTCAATGTATCAGTATCGTTGACTAACACTCATAACACAAGCATGTAATTTTATTTATACAAACTTACTACTTTATTAATATTTTAATCCTAATACACGGCAGTTTTTTTCGTTGCCATTCCGTGGACATTTTATCTCGTACCTACGACTTCGTGGAATCTGTTGCCGGCAGCGTTCCTTCATGATACAACTGATACCTACCTTCCTCGGTGCCTTTAAAAAAACTTCTCATTAATTATTTCTAAGAGGTGGGTAACACACCTAGCAGAACCCTAGCGTTGCAGTACAGTAGTGATCAATACTATTTGGTAAGCCGCTTGCTAGTTTGCATGGTATAAATAATAACATTAAAATAAAAATTAAAAAAAACATAACGCCACAGACACACACACACACACACATAAACACAAACGTCAAACTTATAGTACCCCCATTTGGCGTCGTCCTTTAAATACGAACAAAGTAGAGCAACTTTCACAATAGGTAGCAGTACACAGGCGACGTGCAAGATTACATCTGTAGCTTCAAAGACGCTTTGATACCGCTCAGAGGTGTTAATGGTTTTTCGTTATTACCGCTATCCTAGGAGTACAACAAAGTAAGAACTTACCACTACACTTAAATTTTTTCAAGGTTTGGAAGGTGAGATAAATTTTCTGTTTCGATGAAATTTGAGTAGATTTAAGGAAAGTGTGTACTTTTAACGGCTCTCATAAAAGCGCATCGCCGCGTAATGATCCACCAAGTGTGCGCTATCCTTTAGTTAAATTGTTTGTAAAGCTCTGAGAAACCTTAGGATGTTTAAAGTTTCGCGTATGCTAGCCAGAAACTCAATCCCTCAACCTGCAACACCTATCGGGAACTGACTTGTTAGGTCTTTTACGTAAGGAACTTTAATGATTAGGTACTCTGGTCTCAAACTGGAATATGACAATAGAAAACGCTAAACGCTAAACGCTAAAGGCAAGGCCGTACTACCAATCTAGCAAGTGGTTGCAAAACTTTGTCATAAAGCTATTAATAATTATCTACGAGTATACTTGTAATAAAACTGCAGAACTCTAGAAGTCAAAATTTAAAGTCTAGTTTAGAAATTACAGTCGCAACAATACTCAGTATAAAGTAACCAAATGCTATAGTTTAATGTAGACAAACATTTGAACGTACTGGCCATCTTACTTATATATATCTTATATATAAAATTCACGTGTCACAATGTTAGTCTGCATACTCCTCCGAAACGGCTTGACCGATTCCTCTGAAATTTGGTAAGCATATTGGGTAGGTCTGAGAATCGGCTAACATCTATTTTTCATACCCCTAAGTGATAAGGGTGACTCACCCCAATTTTTTTAAATAAATCACATTAAAAATATAGCAGAACAACGTCTGCGGGGTCAGCTAGTATATAATATATATGTATCTAAAGTCCCTCTGTGAGGTGAGCAGAGAGAATAGATTGTCAAGTAACAACCTTCACCGGGTCGGCTTGTTATAAACATGTTCGCCTTTTACGAACTGCGTAATAGGTAAACGGTTGGGTGTATTACAAACATTCGTAGCCATAACTGAGCACAAAATCCTGTTTTAGTAAAACGTATAGAACATTCCCCGTGTTGGTCCGGGCTCCTTTGCAGAATAGACCATCTGCCATCCTACCAGGCAGCTTATAAAAGGCAAGCATAGGCTTACCGTCACTGAGACTGTGACATACTACTAGGTGGTAAAGTTTTGCAGCGACTCGCCCGGATTGGTACCACCGCGTTACCTATTCCTGCCGCCATAACGTCATGACGTGTTCCGGTTTAGAGGGTAAGGTAGCCGGTAAACGTACTTTTGCTCGAGGCCTAACATCCCGACCTCAGGTTGGCAACGCACCATTACTACCTTTGGTCTTCTTACCATCTGGAAATCCGTCTGCTTGTTTGCCTTCCAATATCATAAAAAAAAAACATTTTTTATAATAAAAAGCAATGTAACTTCAATTTGGAGGAAAGCAAGTTCCCCATGTTGATGCGCGTCCTCAGTGGTGACCATCTGTCTTCTATCTGGCTGCTCCTAAGAGCTCGTCTAAATGCTGAGAAACAACTTGCCCGGGTAGGAATGAAATGCTTCACCTATTCCTACGGCCAAAGTGAAAGTGTCATGGTATGTACCAGCGGGTTTAGAGGGTAAATTGCATATTAGTCCTAACATACCAGCTCAGGACAGCGACGCAACTATAACATAGTATGCATAGACAACAGCGATCTCTTACGATCAGGACAGCCGTGTGCTTGTTTGTTTTCCAATCCCGAAAAACTTTTATTTAACTTGCTAGTTGTAGGTGTGTTTGTCCGGGTAGAGTTTTGTAACTTAATTTCAAAGCAGCTATCCTCAACCGGCTAATCTGTTAATTAATAAGTATATCTTTCTCTCTTTTTCTTATGTTTCATGACGGTAAAATGTTATAACATAGTAAAGCTGGTATGATAAAAGATGCGGAAGGTGGTCATAAACACTCCTACAATTCTCATCATTATCATATCGTATATATGTTGACCGCCTCGTTGGTCGAGTGGCTCGCGTACACGCCTAACACTGATCTACCGCGAGGCTCGAGTTCGATTCCCGAAGGGGGAAGGCATTTGTGTGATGAACATTTAGGTGTCTGCATTTCCTGGTTTGGGTGTTTATTAAATTTATTCTAGTATCTATTTAAGTATTTCTATGTGTTAGTACCGTTGACTAACACTTATAACACAAGCATATAATTTGCTTACTTTGGGGTTAGATTTAATTTGGGTAACTTTTTGGGTTTGCCTTCCAATATCATAAAAAAACTAGTCTAGGAACATTTAAATCAGTTTTTATTTACATCAGTTTATGGTTGCCTCTGTGGTATAGCGGTCCGCCGTCGGACTAGACTTCTTGAGGTCCGGGGTTTGATTCCCAGGTCGGGCAACCAAAAAATAGAAAATTGTGTATTTTTAATTTTCTTATAAGAATTACGTTGCCCGGGATGTGTGCTCGGTTGGCGATAGGCTTGCCACCTAGTCGCTTTGTGTGTCTTCGGCTAGTCGTGGGTGCCCTGGTTGTGCCTCTGCCTACATCTTCGGGGATATGGGCGTGAAGATACTTTTTTCATGTCGTCTTTATTCTTACTTGATATGTCTTGAATAGTGGATAAGATCCGCTGAGTAGAATTGTCTATCTGCCTCTTTGCCAGGGAGTTTGTAAGAGGGGAGCTTTGGTTAAAAATTAGGTCAGTTCCAATAAGACCACTTGTTATACCTGGGTACAGATTCACCGCCTTACCTCTTCCTGCCGCTTTAATGACTGTCATGTCAGTTCGGAGGGTAGGGTAACTGATAAATTTGCATAAACTATGGTTAGTATAGGCCAAGGTTGCCTCTTACCATGAGGAAACTCGTATGATTGTTCGATAACCTATCAACCTATCATCATAAAAAAAAACTATTATTCAGAGGGCTTACAGCAATTTGAGAATGCCAGCCTTACAAAGATATAAAAACGTTTTTTGTTTTTAAAATTTAACGCTGCGAAAGCCGTATTTAATCACTAGCTAAAACGCCTCACCTCAAAAACATTCGTTTTATATTTCCAAACGAAATACAGCGGTATCATTTTCACGTTATCTCGCGAGTTGGTTTTTTACGATACTTAGCCAAGTTTTTTGCTGGTAACAGCTCAAACTTTCAATTTTCCTGTCATTAAGCGATTCTTAACGGCGCGTGCGGCCGGGGGTGGCGGGAAAAGTGAGAGGACGTTCGAACAATCAAATATGCGTTTGATAGAGGGGCGAATTTCATAATACTATTGTTTTATCACTCTTTGACTGATTACTTCACACATTTTACTGCTTTCTGGTATTTTTTAACGATTTTTGAGTAGACTGTAAAGTTCCACGTATCTGACAAGTAGTAAAAACTGAATTGCGGATAGAAGTAACAACAGTTTTCAATTTAAATCTTTAGTTTTCATTAGTTAAAATTATGGAATTCCCTTCCTGTGGAACTTCGCGATAGCCATTTTTTGTCTATTTTTACGAAATGATTGAAGGAACATTACTTTTTAGTGACACAATAACAAATAATAATGTTATTTCAGTAGTGATGGTTGTACTTATTTTTTCCCTGTTTTATTTGTACACACCTCTAATTATTACGTTTAATTTTTACATATTTTTATAGGCGTAGTTTATACACGATGCCTTCAATTTTATTCTTCACAGTTTCATTTTTTGGATTGGCTGGAAAAATCTGTAGTTAGAGATAAACTCGCCTTTTATGCTTTTTGTTTATCATTTTTTTGTGAATTTTTGGATTTTATGTGCAATAAAGTATTAAAATTGTTAAGAACAAATTCAGGAAAATAAGTTTCCTTATTATTTCCTTATTTATTCCTTATCGAAAATACCCTTTAAACTCGGAAGTTCTTTGATGCTGTGTTTAAACATAGTACAGATTGATTCCAAACATGTAATCATCCTTTCCTTCCTTGTAATCATATCCCCGCAATCATTTGAATCTTACGATTTTGTCAGCTATTTTAAAGAATATTTGAAGATTAATAAATTAAATTATTAAATTATTTTTGATATTTGCCATCTTCGGCACTTGGTAAAACTTCCAAATGTTCATATTTTTAAAACAGTAATTTAAAAACATGAAATAATATAATATATGAATACGTCACATTATTTTATTATCGATACATTATTTTTTTCTTCTGGGTATTGGCACTATTTTTCTCCAAAGCTACGACTAGTGATTTTTTTGTAACTACTTAAATGCATCTGAATTTCTCTTGAGTTATCTGAATCTACACATTCACAGTCACACTTATGTTTTAATTTTGCACATTTGAAGAAAAAATGTGATAAAGTTATTGAATTGCATAAATCAAGCGGGACCTGTGCCAACACCGCGCCGCTGTAGACGAGTTGTTTTAACAAATATTTCGCTTGTTCTTTTGTAACACGTCTACTTCACATATCGAGTGGCACAATTCACAAGCTTAGCGGTTTTTACACTTGTTTTAAATTTAATTGCATGTAGTTGCACTGTTGTATTGTAATTAATTGCATTTAGTTGCAGAGAATCTTTAATTAAATAAACAAAAGTTAGCTTATTATTCCAATAGTTTTAACAAATAACATTCGGAAACACAAAACGAAGATGAATAATTTAATATATATGATAAAAGAGAGATACCTGGATTTATCGTAATGTTTTATTACTATAATTTACTACGAAAAAGGAATGATAATGATCGGTGGTTTGGGTGCGGGACTGATCGGTTGGATCCATCTAACGCTGTTTTAATATTGTCGTCTTGCTTAGCCTCTGGTTTGAAAGATTAAGGTTTGGTTGATCTGAAACTGCTTTGAGTATCTATCAAGCTGAGAGTTACCTACTTTTTGTACTTCTAGTGTTTCACCGTAAAGACATACATTTGTATAAATGAAGAATGAATGATCAATAATAATAGAGTATAATGAACTTGATTTTGGTTGATAATCTGAATCCTAATACTATTTGGGTTTATGCGGATATGGAGATATATATGTGCAAGGTGTTTCTGCAGTGTCTGAGTATACAGTTTACTCTACAACAACAAAAATGTCTTTACAACATTTGCTTGTCATATCGAATAACATAAAGTTATTACTTTATCAATACCAAGATAACTGGAAACAAAGGTTAAACATTTTGTAGGTCATCTTTCTATGATCTATCTATGAACACGATATTAGCAAGCGCTAGCGTTTTAGAGACAAAAATCAGGGAGAGCGAATCTATTAACCGCTATCTATTATAATCTAGTAATGTTATCTAGGTTACTAGTTTTGTTACGGCATCAGATCGCAAACAAGTACAAAGCTCTCCCGATGATAAGAGACGACTGTAGCCTATAGACACCATATACGATATAGACTGCCGGGATGCTAGGCCTTTTGTGCACCGACTATCAGCTGTCTTCAGAACCTAAACACGATATTATCACAATAGAGGCAAGCAAAGATAAGGTCGTGGATCCCTAGGCAAGTTCCTGTATATACTATGTAAGTTGTCGCTCGTACATTGTGCCACAGCCATTCACGTTCGAGCAATAGATCAAATGCACCTGTAATATTAACGCGCACTATCACCAGCACATGGCGCCGCCCCTCCGAGTAGGCTCGACACAGCCGCGGGATTTTTACGGGAATTCTCTTTTTAACTCATATTATAAGCATTAACTGCAAGTAATATCTCACAACAACACACGCTGTTTTCTCCTACCTATTTTATCTATCTCCAATAGTGTTATATTACAGAGATATTTTTTCTGTAGTTCTGCGAAATTCTACGAGGGCAAAGTTTGTTAAAACATAAAGTTAAATAGTTTTCGTTTAAATATTTTGATCTCTGTAAAATAAATAAACCAGGAAATAAACAAAACTTTCTCAAGAAATTCAATGCGATATCTATTAAAATTAACAATATATAAAAACATGACATTTCTTAGAACAATAAAAAGGGAAAGTTCTGAGAAAATACATTGTCGAGTAAATTGAATAAGAAAATTTTATTTTTACCTTTTCAAGGAATAAACGAAAAATAGAGAGGCCCCTTTTATTATACCTCTATTAGGAAAGGAATGGACATCGAATTGGCTAATAACCGTTCTATCAGGTGAAAGGAATTCACTTTCGCTATCTATGTTGTTTTACTAGTGTTGTATTGTGGTATCGATAATACTTTAAAGATCTAGTTATGAAAGTAAAATACAGCCTTTGTGTAGAACAGAAATACTGAAGTATTACTATTAACTTTTTTCATTGGCATTAAATTGTGAAATAATAATGACAGACACAGGTATTAGAGCCATAACTCACCGGGGACGCCATTGCGATGTGGCCAGCGACGTTGCCATGGCTAAGTCTAGCGTTCCTGCATCGCCAAAGCGTCGCCATTCGGTCGCCAAGTTCGTTAGCCGTCATACATCTCAATACGAAATAATTGGCGACGTCGCTGGCCACGTCGCCATGGCGTCTCGGTGAGTTATGGCCCTTACGGAAGAAAAAAAAGTAAGATAAGAGAAAAGTATCGCATTGATAGAAACGTAAGATACGGTGAATACTTTCACGCTTGCCTAGATGTACAATGTTATTGATGTAATACTAATAATTCTATAGATTTTCCGTTTTTCAAATTTAATCTTTACACACAAAAGAGAATCTCTTGACATAAGAGTGTATGTAGCATTTACATTTACCATCTTATTAATAAACGTCATAGTACGTAAGGTACTTGGGGTGAAAATATGTATATAGTACTCTTAGGTTTAATTTGATATTTTAGTTTTCTTTACATTGTAATACCGACAATAATGTCAACTTATACCTCGCAGTACTTTACCCTAAGATGGAATCGGTTTGCGCTTACGAAATAAAATATAACTTATAGTATTGAAGTAAAGGAAATAACTTATAGTATTGAATGAGAATTTCATCATCAAAGAGTTGAACGCTCTGTAGCTCAAGTGGTTAGAGCATTGGTCAGCGAGAGACTATATTTATCTTCCTTAAAAAAATTGTGTATTACGTAGGTCACATTATAAGTTTTGCGTAACTTAAAAATACAAGCTATGACCATGTTTATTGCTTTTCGAAATAATTTCCTTTACGTTTTAAATACGCTATTACTACCCCTCCGGAGTTGGTAAAAGTAAAACCTCTCATCAAATCTTTGATTTTGAGGAAAATACAGAAATTACAGAGTGCTAGGTCACGGCTATGCGCAGAATTAGTGACGAGATGTACTTTTTTGGAAGCTGAAAATGACTTTGTTTAGTTGGCCGTGTGTGAATATCATGGTGTAGGAGAATGCGGCTTTCGAGTCGTCTTTCGCGAACTTTTTATAACACCCTGGGTAACCCTGGGTAAAAAATACCACTCGGCATTAACACTCTTTTAATTTTCAAGTAAAATTGTACAGATGGGACCGTAGCTGAGAAAAAAAAATCAAAGACAAAACATACATCGTTCTAAAAACGTTTTGACTTAATTCCATTTTCGTTGCGTACGTAGAACTTTGATGTGTGATAAAAAAAATACAAATTATTTTTCGCCAGCTGTTTTTTTTAAATACTTAGAAGGTTGTAACGTTTTACAAATATAACATTCGAAATTCAAATAGTTCCATTTAGTTAGAAGTGCAATTTTTTTTAGTGTGCCCCATGTGTACATACAGGTATATTGACATAACACACTGCTATAACATTTGGTTTGCGAATATTTTAAGACAAATAAACTCAACTTAATTTTTACTTACATGTTCGTATTTCACGTCGCAAGGAAGCGGTGTTATGAATTTTTGTGTGTGGAGGTAGCTAGGAGGGTGGAAAGTGGCAAAGGTTACTTTTTATTTCAATTTCTAAGCCGAATTCAGCGGTTGATCTAAACAGCTTTAACACGTGAGCGTAGCCGTATGAAACATCTAGCCATATTATATTCAAATTATAAAATATATAAAACTATTAAATTTATTTTCAGAGTTGACCTTTTTAATCATATTTGTAACTTTTGTCAGAGCGACTTATGAAAGCAGAAATAAATTTGAGGTTAAAAATATCTCTTGCATGTACACTAACTACATTGTAATTACTTAACTATTCTTCCTAACAATGAAGTATCGATGGTTTCGGTAAATTGATTTTGAAATCTCTAAAACGATATTCTCGCTACAAAAGTTTGTCCACCTTGATCGCAGTTTTAGTACTTTTCCCGGGAGTTCAGAACATTAGCACGCTCGCCGCCCCAGGGAAGTTTCCCCAGAATTTGTATTGATAACTGTTGATGAGTTCTCGAATAATTAGGGGAGAAAAAACAACGCTATTCTTCGTCGTATAATTAGATAGTTTTTATTTCGATGTCAATTTTGTATTATTCCGTAGGATATTGAAAGTATTTTTTTTTCTGGTAATAGAAAAAGATAAATATTTTGGATTGAAGCGTTAGTCATTTTGTATAAATACTTATAACTTTTATTAACTTGTTTTATCTTAACAATAGTTTCTTAATGTGTTAGGGTATTTGCAATGATATCTTTAGCTTTAAAGTCAAAAGAATATTCAACATCCCCCCGTGATTCCGGGCTTCTTTGCAGAATAGACCAACTGCCATTCTGCCAGGTAGCTCGTAAAAGGCGAGCATAGGCTTTCCGTAACTGACACCGTGATATCCTACTAAGTGGTAGAGTTTCGCAGCGACTCATCCAGATTTGTATAATACATACACCACCGCCTTACCTATTCCTGTCGCCATAACGTCAGTGCTTGCCGTTGACGTGTTCCGGTTCGGAGGGTAATGTAGCCGGTGAACTTACTTTTGCTCTAGGCCTAAGATTCCGGGTTAAGGTTGACAATGCACCTTTACCACATTTGGTGTCTCTAGGCGACGTGAATATATTACCATCAGGAAATCCGTCCGCTGGTTTGCCTTCCATTATCATAAAAAAAAATTAAACCCCCTATGTAAAACGAAGGGTGTTATAAGATTAACGTGTGTGTGATTGTGGGTCAGTTAATGGCATCATATCTTTTGAACGGATGGATGGACGATAAGAAAGCTATCCTAAACAAAATGGTTTTTAGCCACGTTACAAATAACCATCTATCCATGAACCGTTTTAATGGGTTATATCAAAAATATATTATCAAATCAATTTAATGTAATCTCTTTATTGTGATATATAAAGGCACTTCATTGAATTGATGGTTCACTGTTTTATATTATTTTGAAATTTGTTTACATATATATCTTCACGCTAAGTCTCTTGTGCGGTAGTCAGAGAGTATCGAGTTTTTTTTTGGAATGACTAATGTGTTGCCAACCTCGCGGTTTTTACAACTTCACCGGGCTTTGAGTATCGAGTGCTAAGTTACAATCCTTGCAAACTTATCTAGCTTCTTCGACATTCATCATTATTTTTTTATAAACACGCTAGTTTCAAAGACTCTTGAAGTTTGTTGAAATAAACTAAAATTCTTTTTAAAATATTAAAACCGTAATCGAATGAATGATAACGAAAAATATTTAAATTGAACGCTGTCATCCATACCTATAATATTACAAAAGCAAAAGTCTGTGAGTCTGTCTGACTGTTGCTCTTTCACGGCTAAACTCTTGAACTAATTTTAATTAAATTTCATATGCATGTAGTTAAAGATTCGAATACAAAAATCGCTTTTTAAAACCGATCCCTAGGCGACCATCATAGGGGATGAAGGGAAGTTTGTACGAGAAACGCAAGAATTCTACACGGACGAAGTCGCGTGCAAACAGCTAGCATTACAAAATAACAGTTCAAGTGTGGAATCCTGGCCCCACCTGCGGCAGATTTACATACAAATCTAATGTGAATAGGCGTTCGG
>NJDC01014597.1:475617-487812 GCA_002245475.1 Calephelis virginiensis
AAACTTCACGATCCTGACAAACCTGTCGGCTTCTTTCACATTCATTACCCTTTTCATACAAACACGACAGTTTCGGAGACTCTTGACACCACTCTCGGATAATGTTCGACGATCTGATCGTGGAATGTCAACCTTGGTCTCCTCGGGTACTTACATCCATCCACATTCGCATTGTGTCGCTTTGTCAATATTTCATCTGTCATTCTGTCATTTCACATGACTGAATCAGCGGTGCATGCCCTTTTTCATTTTAACGCCTACACTTTCTTTCATTCCCACTCTTTCTCGGATCTCACTGTTACGAATGCAGTTGAGGTATACAATTTTAGTATAAGTTAATAATAAAGTTTTAAAAAGAAACGAAAGTTACATTATAAATGTTAAATTCGTCTGTAACTAGAAACTCATTTATGCCCGGATCCTGTATTCAAGAAACGAGTTATTTTGATTACGGATGGTAGTATGTTGTACGACTAGTAAGATTGCTAACAACGGTAACTCGTTTTCTTTTTTTTTAATGATATAGGAAGGCAAACAAGTAGACGTATTTCCTGATGGTAAGAAATTCACGCCGCCTAGGGACACCAAAGGTGGTAATGTTGCGTTGCCAACCTGAGGCCGGGATGTTAGACCTCGAGCAAAAGCAAGTTTACTGGCTACCTTACTTTTTGAACCGGAACACGCCATGACGTTATGGCGGCAGGAATAGGTAAGGCGGTGGTACCAATCTGGGTGAGTGGCTGCGATGCTCTACCACCTAGCCAGATGTCACGGAGTTAGTGACAGTAAGCCTATGCTCGCCTTTTACGAGCTGCCTGGCAAAGAAGGCAGATGGTCTATTCTGCAAACGAGCAGGGACCAACACGGGGAAAACCTAACCTAACCTAAGAGTTAGCAAATTATGTGCCTATTGAACGAGCATGAGTTTAAGATTATTTTTTTACTTGCTGTTGCCCGCGGCGTTGCCCGCACTGTTAATGGTCCCACATGTGTTAACCCATATTACACTCTATGTGTGCCTAATTAAATGAAAAAAATGTTCCGCCTTTTTTGCTTGAAGAAGTCACAAACATACAAACTTTCGCATTTATAATATTAATAAGATGAGTGATCAGTGAACAAGCATATACCAGGTGTCCTGATGCTAAGAGACAATCGTGGCCTACAGACACCATAAATGTTATAGGTGTTAGATTACTAGCCGGGTAAGTCGCTGCATTTTACCACCAGTGTTCTTGTTGGTGACGACCCATATAACCTACGCTTGCCTCTTACGAGCTGACTGGTAAGCTGGTATATTCATTATTCTACAAGAGGATCTGGGCTCAGAGGCGTATGTTTATTAGTATTCATACTAATACCGTAACGTCAAATAGTAGATAGAGTTACTAAAATCACTAGCCTAGATTCACACTACTCTTTACCGTTACAACAAAGCTCGCTATTCTCTTGTTCTAGTTTGGCGGGTAAGGTAATCCGTAAATTTATTTACGTGACAGTCTAGCTGCTCCTCTTTAATACATATCTGAAGAAGAGTGAATTCTGTGCATTGAAGATACTCACTTAAAAAAATAGGTATAGAGATTATTTATGCATTGCATTTAAAATGGGATGCTGAACGCGTTGTATTTTTAGAATTTTTGTCACTCTGTATCATGACCGCCATTTACAATAAATCTACTACGTCAATTATTATTTTTATTACATTTATTTTTATTTATTTATTTTTATGGTATAGGAAGGCAAGCAAGCAGATGGATTTCCTGATGGTAAGAAATTCAAGCCGCCTAGAGACGCTAAAGTTGGTGCGTTGCGTACCTGAGCCCGGCCTCAGTTGTTATGTTAGACCTCGAGCAAAAGTAAGCTTACCGGTTACCTTATTCTCCGAACCGGAACAAGTCAACGGCAAGCACAGACGTTAGGGCGGCAGAAATAGGTAAGGCGGTGGTACCAATCCGGGCGAGTCGCTGTGAAACTCTATCACCTAGTCAGATGTCACGGTGATAGTGACGGTAAGCCTATGCTCGCTTTTTACGAGCTGCCTGGCAGGCACGCAGATGGTCTACTCTGCAAAAGAAGGCCGGACCTACACGGGGTTTTTAGAACCTTTATAGATTCGTCATGTCTGTTTGTCTGGCCGTATGTACAGCCTCATTTTTCCGATACTGTAAGAGCTATGAAGTTGAAACTTGTTAAGTAGATATATTCTGTGAACCGCATTATGATTTTAACACAAAAATATCAATAAAATTTTGGGATTTCCTATACTTAGAACTAAAACTCATTTTTTTTCATCGAACCTATAAGTGATAGGCTTTCCAAAATGATATTGAACTTTCTACCATATATTTTTTTTAACTGAATAGTTTGCGCAAAATACACTTCTAAAGTGGTAAATTATGTCCCCCTGTAACTTCTAAAATAAGGGAACGATAAATCTAAAAATATGTAATGTGATATACAATACCTTGTAAATTTACAGCAAAAATTGGTTTGAACGGTACCTAATTAGTAAGTAGCTTTTTTTAATAGGTACTGTAAACAGCAACATTTAAAACAATTGTATTTAACTGTCAAAGAGACCGTGCTGTGAAGTTTAGAATCATATATATATAGAACATAAATATCTTATCGCCAGGTGCCCCTACAGATAGATATTGAGTAAAAGGCAAGTGATCAAAGTTCAAGCGCTAGTATACATAGTCTTTTTGTTTGTCTGAATGAACTAATATCTAAATAACGGACACTGGTCTCTTTGTTCAAACGTTTGTTATTAAAAAGCTAGACAAACAGCGCTGGGGTAAATGGCAGCCACTAAAACCGTGGTGCAATAAAGGGGAATATACATCACGGCAGGTGAGTGATTCAGTGGACAAATGACCGGTTGAAATACGGTAATGGGTGATGTTCACTGTGTATCGTTAGCGGCAAAACTGTTACTTCATTATTTAATACTTCTAATATAAAGTATGATTATGTATGGCAGGTCAGGTCAGGGCAAGTTGAGGTCAGGTTTTTTGCAGTATGAAAACTGCAAAAAACCTGACCTCAACTTCAATAAGTAAGATATCTACGTACACAAAAAATGTGTATGTTCCTCGATTCCCCTGGGAATCCATTATAAGATTCATACTTGGTTGTCACCAATAACAAAATTCCATTAATTTGAGACCACCTAAGAAGTGTGTTCTTTTAAACACAAAAATAATTTTTAAAATCGGGGTCAGAAATGACGGAGAAATCGTTTAACACACAGTAAAAATTGTCAGAGTCGAACATAATCTTTTTGGGAAGTTGGTTAACAACAATAATTATATAATCATTTTCGTATTTTCAATATATTTGACTTTAAAGTTTACAATTTGTATTATTACTCTCTGTTACAATTGAGGATAATTGGCAGAGTGTTTGTGGAAGTTTAAATTTTGTTTGATTTGTACTCATTTCAAATTTTTCAATCAATCATTCAAATTTTGCAGACATTTACACACTCTTGAGGCTTAATGTAAGAATGATTGTAGCTAACTAAATAAAAAGCAACAGACAAAAAGAGATTTTTTTATGTGAGAAGTTAACGAACAAGCACGCTGCTCTCCTGATGGTAAGTTATTAGGTATTGATTTAAAATGTGCAAAATATAAAAAATAAAACAAAAGTCATAAAAATATAGGGGTACTTTGGTATTTAATATACTGGTTTGAATTTATAATTTAGTATTATTTTTTGTAGGTGGTTTTATAAAAGAAGTAACACAAATAAGTAAAACTAAATGACGATTTTAGTTAAAAAAAAAGAAAAGATGTGATAATGGTGAAATCTTTTTGCTTATTTATTATTAATTTATAAATAGAAATCTATAGCCTTCAAAGTAAAAAAAAAACAGTGTAAAATTTAATAAGCTATAACGAATGCCTTTTGTTAATGATTGTACTGCAATTGAAAAGTGCGTAGCTATTTTAGGGTCTGTATTACTTTATTTGGGTAAAAGCTAAAAGCTTAATATATTTGCATGAAAAATGAAGCTATTAATTAAAATGTTTAAAAAAATAACATACTAGGAGTTTTTGTTTGCAAAAAAAATGTCAATATTTACAAAAAATACAAGATTTCGAAAAAATATCCATACTTGATATACATGTAACAAACACATACTTAATTCTATAAATGCGAAAGTTTGTATTTTTGTCTGTTACGCCTTCATTAGTAAGTTAAATATCAAAATTTAAATAAAACTCTTTTTTTAAAAAATCAACCCCCAAGGACGATTGATGAAAGTTTATATGAAAACCTCGGCATTCTATTCTACTTTATCAAACAAAGACACTGGTAAACAACTAGTGTATAATATAGTTATAATATATGCATGTAAGTCTATATATAATTTTATTTAGTAATGAGCGTAATGAGATTAGTACGTAGCGAATTTTTTGAAAAACGTTTGTAATATTGAAAAAAAGTTAAAATAACTTTGCAAAATCAAATCTAAATTCACTAGTCACTAATGTCAAATATATTCGTTGTCTCTTCGTGTAATCTCTCTGTTGTAATTTGTTAGTGTAACATCGAGGCAGAGATTAAAAATGTTAATTCAGGAATTATTCGGAGTAATTTATTCAGCCCCGTCGGGAGCGTACCTTGTTAAGGTATGCCAACATACAGGGTGAATTTATTTTACTTACATTTGTATGTTTATTTTTCCTTACTTTGTCTAGTAAACAGGAACTATTAGTCTATAGCTCTTTAAAAGGTCAATTGATTTTTTGCGATCGCCTTACCTATTCTTAACATGTTAGTGTTCGCCACTGTCGGTCGTGTGTAAAATCCTCATGTTGGTTTCGGGTTTCCGTTAACAACATTTAAACCACGTTGCTCAGTAGTGAGTTTTGGTTTTTATCACTTAACGCAGTGACTGTGGACAATTGGTTGATTGTATTTAAGTTATATAATCTACCAACTAGTTATCGTCACGGTGTTAGTTTCCTTGCTTATTTCTATCACTATAATGTCAGTGCTTCTCACTATTATGTTTAAGATATTGGAGTCTACCTTTCTTCGATGGCTATAGGCGATATCTATTTTTTAACATTGAGGGATAAGTCTACTTTAATGTATTTCTATTTTAGCACTTGCCCTGTGCTTGGATTGAATTTCTACAAATTTTAAAGAAAGAAAAAAAAAATTACCCCCGACACAATTTGAACCTATACCCTTTCGTCTCAAGCCGACGAATGCACTAACCATTTGAGCTACTGCGGATTCAAATCATGTGGCGAAATTTTTTAATCCCTTTCTTTATCGTTAATGCGGGTAGATATATCCTATAGATACACAAAAAAGTTATGGCCATTATTAATGTGAATTTCATATGTAACGATGAACTCAGTTTAGTAGGTACTTAGACCTGTGTATCTACAGGACATACTCGCGTAAACACTAAGGCAACGAATTAATAAATTTCGCCACAGGAATTTTATTCTCAGCAACTCAAATGGTTAGAGCGTACGTCAACTTAAGACGAAAGTATATAGGTATATAGTATATAAAAGTGTAGGTATATAGTGTATGGTATATAGTAGTTCAAATCCTGTCTGGAGTGATTTTTTTTTATTTTAAATTTGTAGGTACGTCAACTTGTTTTACCTTGATGTTACGAAAGAATAAAAGTTAATAATTGATTATTTTTTCTTTCTTTTAAATTTGTCAACTTGGTCTACCTCGATGTTAGTAAAGAATAAAAGTTATTATTGTTCATTTAAGCAAACATCCTGTACATAAAAGCGGGAGTCTAGAATGATATCTTCATTAATCTGCTGCAGATAACTTAATTCATGCTAACTGATGCAACGGTTTCGTCTATCTCGGTAAAGTTCTAAGTTAGACAAAAACATATTATTTACTTTGACAGCTCCACTTCTAGTTACGCCTTTGTCAGCGTAGGTATATTTAATATATAAAATTCTCGTGTCACAGTGTGCGTGATTGAACTCCTCCGAAACGGCTTGACCTATTTTCGTAAAATTTTGTGAGTATATTGAGTATGTCTGAGAATCGGACATACCCCTAAGTGATTAGGGTGTGTCACCCCAATTTTTTTTATTAAAATCACATTAAAAATATAGCAGAACAACGTCTGCGGGGTCAGCTAGTATATTTATGAATATAAGATAATCATACAGAAATACACGTCGTCTATCATTGAAAAGCCTGGCATACAAGGAGGTATGAACAGAATTCTGATAGTGACTGGAAAAGGAAGGACCTTCACACCCGTATCGCTTAAGTATTTTTCACTTTCAAGCAAAAAAATATGTTTCCCGAAATTGGATATGTGCTTGGTTGGCGATAGGTTTGCTATCTAACTGTGGGACTTGGTGTCTTCCACTAGTCGTGGGCATCCTGGTTGTTTTGCCTGCGGTTTCGGGGATATGGGCGTGAAGATACTTTTTTATGAAATAAGTGAGTATTTTAAATGACATAAGTGTATTTGCTTAAATGATTTATAAAACTAATTTGTGATTTCAAGAATTAGCAACTAGCAACTCCCAAAAGAATTTAACTTTAATCCTATTTTTTAACTTCTTGTTATATTATAACACGTTTTATCAAAGGAATCATATTTCAAATCAAAATCTTTTCTCGCAAACCAAATCAAAATAAAGTCCGACAAACTATTCCCAAACATCAGGTGGCAGATATCGCCAACCTTTGGGAATATTTTAATACAGTGCCGCCGGACCCTTCGCAATCATTTTATTTTCATACGCGGTCTCAGAGGCCCAAAAGGTCTACCTCTTCGTGATTTGCCATTCAAAGTGTGAGACGTGACGGCGCATCAGGTATGGAGATCATTTTGGCCCCAACGTCGTATACGGTTAAGATAATACTGTTGACAGATAGTTCAATCGAATTGGAGGAATCAATTGTTTCTATCGTGAAATCTGAGAGGAACCTCTGGGATGTTTTATTCAAGTGATTCAATTTAAATTTAGAAAGGATTTGGGTTAAGTTGTCATGGAAATAATGGTTAATTTTTTTATATAATTTAATCAACGTTTCAATTTCATATATTTTGATGTTTTCTATTTCGATCTATTTGTGTTTTAACAGTTTGTAATGATTTTTGAGTACATATTTGGTTTTGTAATGTTAAGCAACACGCAATATGTAACCAGATGAGAAAATGTTTGTACCTAAACACGTTATTTGGTACTGTAAAATTTAGAACTTTAAACGATAATACGCCAGAGCGACCAACTAACTATTAACCCACTAACTAACGTGGATGAAAATGTCAGCAATGCCTAGTTTAGAAATTGTTTAATCTTCAAGACTAAACTCCTATGAATCAACTGTTCCCTTTATTGCTGCTGGTTTTTTGTTGGCTTTGTTGTTGGTTTGTTGGTTTGTTGTTTGTTGTTTTTTGTTGGTTTGTTGTTGGCTTTGTTGTTGGTTTGTTGTTTGTTGTTTTTTGTTGGTTTGTTGTTGGCTTTTGTTGCTGGTTGGCTTTGTGAGATACGTTTAGTCTTGTTTCTAAAACTGAAATCTGATTAGGTAATCGAATTTTACAATAACGCGCCCAGACTGACGTTATTTATTCTAAGCTCCATAGCTGTGCCACTCACAGTCGTGTTGCTGTTTGAAGGGTTAAGCGTTGTTACTTGTTGCCTCTATTATTACGTACTTATCGTTAGTACTTTATAGAATTTCATGGTTTACATTAATATGATTTGATATAAACAAATAGTATTTTTCATTGAGTTTAAGCGCCATAGAGAGACAAGATGTTCGTATTTGTTTTGGATTAAAGTGTAGTAATATTGAGTGACATTGGTCGACATTGGTACTTTTTTTACAATTTCGTTCAGTAAAAGTGTACAAATAAAATAGTAACGAAGAAATTACTATGTAGCGCATTTTCGCGCTCCCACCGGTTTACCTAAGATCCTGACATGACTTTCTTTGACGACTTATGACGACTGTGTTGGTCCGGGCTCCTTTGCATGATAAACCATCTGCCTTCCTACCAGGCAGCTCGTAAAAGAGCATAGGCTTACCGTCACTAATACCGTGACATCTGACTAGGTGATAGAGTTTCGCAGCGACTCGCCCGGATTGGTACCACCGCCTTACCTATTCCTGAAGCCAGAACGCCATGATGTGTTCCGGTTTGGTAAGGTAGTAATGTTGACGGTTAACTTACTTTTGCTCGGTGCCTAACATTGGGGCCTCAGGTTGGCAACGCACCATTACCACCTTTGGTGTCTCTAGGCGGCGTGAATTTCTTACCTTCAGGAAATCGGTCTGCTTGTTTGCCTTTCAATATCATAAAAAAAAATTTAATAATTTAAACTCGATTATATTAAATTGGGTAACTAGATGCAAATTTCAAGTTGACTAATGGCAAATGCTAACGCTAATGCCAAAGACTATAAAAGTGTAATTTACAATTTAAATTATTTTTAAGCACCTCTGTGATCTAGCAGTCGAGGCGTTGGACTTGACTTCATGATGTCCCGGGTTCGATTCCCGAGTCTGATTCCGGGTCGGGCAACATAAAGAAAACGTGGTTTTTTAAATTTTATCTTGCCATCTATTACATTGTAGGAGTTGTTGTCTTTGGATAGTCATGGGTGGCGTGGTTGTGCCTACCTCTTCAGGGATATGGGCGTGAAGGTACTTTTTTATAATTATTTTTTCCATCGGCAGCGCAATGTTAAACTTATAAATATTGATGTTTCATAATGAAGAATCATTAGAAGAAAAAGTTTTTTTTCATTTATTCATGTTATTCCTATATTCTTTTACAATTGGAGGTACCTAATACAGAAAGCTACAATGAGTTGACAAGCACGCCTTCATTGTCTAAAGGAGACAGACGTATTTTACTTACAGGTAAGCGGGGTTTTTTCAGTTACTACCTTGTAAAGAAGAATAATCCTTAGTCCACATTGTCTCTAGATGTATCTAAAAGATATAATAGACAAGATATGATGTCAAATGCGTAATAAAAAAATTACGAGTATAGCTCTCATGAAGAAAATATCAATTATTTTAGATTAGATGTTGCCCGCGGCGTTGCCCGCGTGGTTAATGCTACCACAGCAATATTTTTTCGGGATGAAAACTATTCTTTGTATATATTCCATAGTTTTGGCATGAAGGAGTAACAAACAAACATAGAAACTTTCGTATTTATAATGTAAATAGGATATAATATATATTTTAAACACTACAAACAAATTTTATCTCAAAACAAACAACCCTAACCAAAACTATTTGAAAAAGATAGCATGTTCAATAGTTTCTTTACGATTTCAATATATTGAAGGGAGGAAAGTTTATATCAAAGGAGTGCTACTGCATACCTTCGCGGAAGCTGAAATCTGGCCGGTGTCGGACGTGATCCGGATCCTAAACGCGTCCCTTTAATAAATCGCACTTTACTTTTTATAAAACACACCTCGTGACGTCCGCCAACTTTATGAGAGCCTTGTGTTCTGAATTGTGAATATGGTGGAAAAAGGTTGACGATATATGTTTTAGATTAATATTACTTTTTAGTGTGGGTTGCAGAATAGTTTGTCTGTACTGGTAGATTATAGCTATACTATAGAAGTCATAAAAGAGCTGTGTCCATTTATTGAATATATCCAAAAGAATATTAGGACAGGCTGGGACATTTCTGGACCTTAAAGTAATTGTCTGATTGTCTGATTACTTGAGATTTTAAATTACGATTTTGTTTCTTTTTAAAACCCGATGTGCGTCTGTGGCATTGTAATCATTAAACGAATGGACCGATTTCGACAAGACTTTTTTTTATTTGAAAGATGACGTTGCCGTGGTTCATAGCTACATTCAGATAGACAGATTTTTGCCTGGGCTTACTGGAAATTTTAATTTTAGGATTATACAAACAAGTAAAAAATGAGAAGCAATTTCAAATTCGAAAATCAAGTTATTTCCTGCGCCGGTATCGCGGACTCAGCATACTTTAATAAATATCGACTTTGATCAATACAATTGGATAAACAATAAAATAACATCAGATCTGTGAGTAGGGTGGCCAAATGTAAATATATTAGAAATCACATTTTATTTAAAATTAAATTATTAATTTGGTTTGGATTTTTTAATACAAACGGTTTCGAATTGAATGCAATTTAGCTCGAATTATGTTAATACATTTTTTTTATCTTGTTTGCTTATTTTAAAATTAAAAAGCTTATTTTAAAAGTAGCTGCTTATAAGTTTGAAAGTTTTTCGTAGTTTTTGAGTAGCCTTAAGTTGGCAACGCATTATTAATAACTTTGGAGTACATAATCGATTTATGTTGCCTTCTATAAAAAACATTCGCTAACTTCTTTGCCTTTCTTAGAGTAAGGAATAACGAATAGGCTCACGGATCTGCTGATATTATGTTATGTAACATCTGGGCCCTGTAGACACCACAAATGTTGTAGATGCGCCGTTGTCCTGTAGTCCGGATATTAAACTTAATGTGCATGTCTACTGGCTACCTTAAACTCCGTAACAAGACAATGAAAAACACTAACATTATGGCGACAGGACTAAATTTGGCAGTGGGTCCCAACCCAGGCAAGCTGCTACACAGCACTCTAACAGCAGCGGTTTTGTACTTAAAGACCTATTTACCCTTTGACAGGAGCCATGCATCGCCTATGAGGGGTGCTCTTATGAGATGCATGACTCCTGCCTTTTATGTTGAAATATAACACCTGTCTTCCTGGCGTTACCTTATTCTACTAAACGTGCTTGTACCAACAAAGGGAAGAAGATTCTTACGACAAAAAGAAAACAAAGCATAAAATTGTTTTTTTCTGCCGTTAAGAGCTCTACTGAGCATTTTCTTCAACACTACAATCTAGATTCTAGTCTATAGACTATTGAGTAATTCTAATTTTATATAATCACTAGCAGCCCACCACGGCTTCGAACGGTTATAAAATTTACATATAAACCTTACTCTTCAATTATTTTATCTATTAAAAAAACCGCATCAAAATCCGTTGCGTAGTTTTAAAGATTTAAGCATACAAAGGGACATAGGGACAGAGAAGTGACTTTGTTTTATACTATGTAGTGATCTAAATTACAGACTCTAGAATAAGTAAACCCACTTTACATAGTGAAAACCTATAAAAAAGTATAAAAATGATGTATAAAAAAATTGTGACCGTTTAAAAAATATTATGGATACCCTATCTCTAGCCAATCTAACCCGCGTAGTCAAGTCTAATACAATAAAGTGCCTATATTATTGTGCGTGCATCAGCTTTGCAATAAAGCGAGTCTAGACGGGTGATTTACTGTTACCTGCCCGAAATGGTTTGGGGGAAAAAAGGAATTAACATCCGACATTAAAGTTCACTCGCAAGGTAAACAAAAAAGTTGAATTTGATAAATACGTTTCGCAATTCCGTACTGAAAATGAACAAGTTTGTTTAGTAAAACGGAGGTATTTTTGTAGGTTCCTATCCTGTTAGCTCTTGTAGAGTAATCTTGTTACTTTTATTACTGGATATGTGTGTGACACTCAAACTAGGTTGCAAAGTTCTGCAACTACTAATCCGGTTTAGTAATTTATCTTTTTTGCGGTTATAAATTGAGAGGTCCTGTTAGGAGCCAGGAGGTACCCGAATTGGGGAAATTTAATAATTAACGCAAAATTCATTCGTTTCCAACCTCAGGTCGGCAAAGTATCATTTACATCTTAGGGCGTAAACGTTATATGTACTTATTTCTTCCTATCATGAATTTCGTACGTTTAATTGCCTATAGGAATTTAATTTATCTTAATAATGCAATAACAGTATAGCATAAGTCATGAAAGTAACAATTAAAATAAATGTCGTTTTTTTGATGCAACAATGATGAGTCTAATAGAATAATGCAATTTCATTGCTTAAAATATCTTGCTAATTTATATAATCAGGCGTGTACATAGAACCGCAATATTTTTTTGCTCTATGTTTTGTCTAATCATAAAACTACTAGATGATATAGATTTACAACGACGTAAATGGATAAGTACCAATTTCTCACATTTTCGGTGTAACTAGAGTGCACGCTATTTTTCTGTTCTAGTCAGTATCTTCAGAAAAAGTTGTTCTAGTTCGAGTCGGGTAAGAATAGCCTGTTAGCTCTTATAAAAATGTAAGTAACATATAAAAA
>NJDC01014597.1:487945-501879 GCA_002245475.1 Calephelis virginiensis
AGGTAAAATTTTGAGCGACTTAAACAGTGGTTTGCATGAATGTAACTGATTAACTCCACATATCGCCCGTATACACTTCTTTTGTATTCTAAATATTCTAATTAAGTCTATAGAATTTCCCCAAATGGGGATCCCATATTGCAAAATTGAAGAAACATTTCCATGATAAGCTAAGAGAGATGCATTCAGACCTGCTACTTCTCCTTTTCTTCTTAATACATATACAAACCTATCAATTTTATTACAAAGTGAATCAATATGTGATTTCCAATTGCAAAATTTATCGATTTTTATACCTAGGAAGTTAGTAAAATCTACGTTATCTATAATAGTATTATTGAAAATAACATCTACTTTCTTAGTTTCTCTATAATGAGTTTGAAATTCGACTAATTTTGTTTTCATTAGATTTAATTTAAGATTATTCTCATTTAACCACACTGCTACTTCGTTTAAAGTTTTAGTTGTTTCTGTGACTAGATACTAATGTATTTATTTCACCATAGTTGTCCTTGTTACAACAAAAAAAGAATTCTGACACGTGTAGATGTAAAATAAAATGAAAAATCGGTGTTTGTCCAATAAAAACTGAAAAAAATCACCGTGCATTAAACATGTTGTTGTTTGTCGTTTTTTTTGTTTATCAGTTATAATATGAATTTGTTTTTCCTATTTAACAAAAAGGCTGAAATAATTATAGCTCGTAAGAAACCAAACTCACAGAAGATATTATTTCAATGATTTAAGAATGGTACCTCCACGTGAACCTTTGCACGATATTTAAGAAGAGTTTTCAGTATAGGAAAACGATCAAACGGCGGGCAGGAAGGTGCAATTGGTCATTTATCCGGGACGGTCGTAAAGCGGCCGCTCGGAACACGAGATACCGGGACGCATCCGATTATTTCGACACTTGCTGGGACATACTGAGAGATAAGTATATTACGTAGATTTGACTTTGGTTCACTATATTAGAATTTCCAGCATGGCTTTATGCAGACAACGATGCGCAATAGAGACTACTAGTTATTTACCCGCAACTTTGTCAATTTCATTATAGTCCTTTTTGTAGGATATTTTTTTTTAAAAGTAGACTACATTTGAACTCATGTCATTAACTATATGCAAATCAGACAGAAAGGCAGACAGACAAATGTTTAATAAAAAATATTCACACCCATATTCCCGAAAGGGTAGGCAGAGGCACAACCACGGTACCCACGACTAGCCGAAGACACTAAGTCCCACAATGTGATAGGTTAGGTTAAATTGCTTGCAGTAATTATCCAAAATCTATTTATAAGATTTTGGATAATCCTTCCTTCTGTATTCTCATAAATGCATCAGATGGCATTTATGAGAATACAGAAGCTAAAAATATTAGTTATTAATCACGAAACCTCGATACCTATAGAACTTATAAGCATAAAATTAGACAGAGAGGTAGTTTATAGACTTGTGCCATTACATAGGTAATTATAAAAACAGGTTTGTCATCTCTGGATGAACTCAACGCTCACTCCGCTTTTTACTACGAACCGTGATCACTGCGTAAATTGTAATGTTATAGTAATATTTGCATGAAAAACTAAGCTTCTGGTTTCGTTCGGCACTAACGTTATACGCATATGGAAAGATATATATGGTCAATAAAAACTTCTTGGTGTTTGTTATGCGCAGACTATAGTGGACTAATTTTGTCGAAGTAGTTTTAATATTAACGATGCCATCATTAATTAACTGCTCAAATGTTAAATCTTATAAGCGGATAGGAATTAATGTTTGAGTGTTAAACCAACTAACTGTTGACGTAATATAAGACTCCCCGACTTTCGGAAAGAAACTTCTGTGTCTATTCATGTCAATTAGAAAAAAGAAACTGAAATAGGTTGTATGTAACTTCTTCTTTTCTTTCTCTAGTTTTTGGCACGAGCATTAGTATTTGCCATTAGTCAAGTTGAAATTTACATCAAGCTACCCCCTTTAACAAAACAGGTTTTGAATTATTCAAAATTCATAAGTCGTCAAAGAACAGCACGACATGGTCTTGAGTAAAGCGGTAGTCTTATTACTCAAATTCATTTAATGAGGTTTGCCGTCAACGAAGAAATACATGATACACTAATTTCTTCATGATTATTTAAATTTTGCCTTTCACTAAACGAAATTGTACAAAATGTCACGAAAATTAACCAATTTTACTTATACTGTATTGTATATATTGTATACTTCTTATCGTCGGTGTTTGGTGGAATTCCATTCTTGATACAATTTTATTTACAAACACTTGTACTTTCCACAATACATTTTTATTTTTTATTTTTATGGTTTAGCCAACCAGTTTCGCTTTACAAGCATCATCAGGGCTATATAACAAAATATATGTTACATATGTGTAGATAATAAGATATTTAATGGCATTTTGGTTCCATCCAAAGAAAAGATAAAAAGAAGAAAAGATTTTTCATAATTATTGAATTAGTGTTTATATATTTTAGTGATATTGATACAATTTTATTTACAAACACTTAAAGTACAAGTATTTTTTTTATGGTTTAGCCAACCGGTTTCGCTATACAAGCATCATCAGGGCTATATAACAATATATGTGTGTAATATCTGATAATTAAGCCAAAATAAATAGTAAATAAATATCTCTGGACAAGTTACACAGATTAAATCTATCCTCAAAGTAAGCAAGTTACATGCTTATGTTGTGGATGTTAGTCAGGGATAAAAATACATAGAAATACTTAAACATATACCAGAATACATTTAACAAAATTATCATTAAACAAAAAACCCGAAAATGCAGACATTTAAATGCTCATCACACAAATGCCTGCCCCCGTCGGAAATCGAACCCGAGCCTCGCGGTTGATCGGAGTAGTCAGGCGAGGAAGCTAGCCACTGGACCAGCATACGAAACTGTATGTAGGTTTCGTTATGTCTACTCGTATAATGTATAATAGTTGTCGTTTTATTACCTCGTTGGTCAAGTGGATAGCGTACGTATGCCTAATGTTGCTCATTCTTGTGGCTCGGGTTCCATTTCGTGTCGTGATCATAGCTATTTAAGCTGATGTTTACACTATATAATAACAATATTTTTGTGTAAAAGCAAAAAAAAATCTCAGTGTGTCCAAATTCTTTCGCTACCTTATTTTATGGGGATTATACGATCTGCGTCCACCTTGTCAATGATCCACATATCCAGGTTGGGCACACTTTTCTTACAAATATACATTTTCGCTTATCAACACCTTTATTTATTAAGATGTAAAGTTGAAAATACTGAGGAAATTGAATATGAATCTTGGTTTAGGGTAGGGAAGGGAAAATTGACTTACCCTAGATAAGGATGATAATAGCCAATGTTTTTTCTTTCCAAATTACGTTGAGACGTTAAACGCTTTCTGTTTATCTTCTTGTTAGGTTCTTAGCCTATTGTGTAAACAAAAAATGTATACTGATTTTCTCGCTTTTTAAACATTATGATAGTTTGATTTTATTAGATATTGTGACTTTATACGGTAAGTAAATAAGACAGCAAACAAGTAGACGGCTCTTGTTATGGTAAGGTTTTGACCTTTGATGTCCCGTGGCTGAGATATTGTTTGATCGTGATACAATCTACGTATAGAAACTTAGAGATTTATACTTGAATAAGATGTAGATCTCGTGGCCTATCGAACAAGTTTTCCTGCTACCCTATCGTCCAAACTGTAATATGACAGTTATTATGGCATCAGGAATAAGTAAGGCGGCGGATCACCAGTTACTAACCGTGCTAATTGCTGCTACATTTGAGTGTTTTTTTTTTAATTTTTAATATTTATGGACTACCAGTTTAGTTGTATCAAACGTCTTCAGGATTTTTGTATTTTGAAATTAATAAATGTTGCATTTCATATATACAATCATTCCTAAATAGGTGTTTAAATGTTTAAACCGTGTACAGTAACGTTGTGAAATATTTTAGTCGGGTATGTATCTTGAAGTATCTATACCTACGTAGTTTGTATCACGACCGCGAATTATTGATTCTTGTCAAAAGATGTCTCTTCAAAAGACGTCTCTACAATAAATTAATAAATACTTAAAAAAACTATTTTACTTACAGGAAAAAAAATAAGTGTTTATATTTATTAAAATGCATGTGTGGGTGTGTGTGTGTGTGTGTGTGTGTGTGTGCGCGCGTGTGCGTGTACATGTGCGTGTGCGTGTGCGTGCGCGTGCGCGTGCGCGTGCGTGTGCGCGTGCGTGTGCGTGTGCGCGTGCGTGTGCGTGTGCGTGTGTGTGTGTGTGTGTTTGTGTGTGTGTGTGTGTGTGTGTTTAATAATTTCATTTGAGTCAAGTCATAACTTTTTCAACATCATCATAATCCAGGTCCTTTATCCAAAAAGACTAGAGACTGTAAATTTTGATTATTTCGTTTGGCCTTAAGCATATTTAGATCATGAGAAAGAAGTTGGTGCTTGCGAATCACTATTTTACAAATATGCGACTTCCTCACAGACATTACATCACATCACATCATTACATAATAATATTTGACTTGCAAAATAAGCGCCAGTTAAAAAAAAAGAAATAGTCTTTATATTTTATTAATATTCATCATGCATACACTAGTCATATTTTCTTTATAATAAATTGGTATCAATAATTTTTGTTTAATTTATAAATAACATGTTAGTTTTATACAGTCTAGTGGTATTTCCGATTTTTACAAATTCAGTAAAATTCTACTTTAGTTGTTATTTTTATACTATCCGTAAATAAACACAATAACCAAATTCCAACCACGTTATGGGCAGCTTAATGTGAGTGAAATTCCAAAATTTGGCAAAGTTGGACATCGTTCCCTTACCTGTTACTTGACAAAGTGCACTTCTGCCAAATGGCGGACTCTTGCCAAATTAGATCGTAAAGGTTAATGCCGGCTGCGGCCGTCGAATGCTCTGACGATGCTCCTCTAATGGTTTTTTAAACTTGTGTTATAACATAACAGTATAAGCTTTTGGTATGTAATTTTGTCGTATGAATTGAGTCATGAAAATGCTTCGGGACAATTTACAAATTCAAAAACTATCTTCAATTTGCAAATGGAGCATACACGATTTAAAATGTTTTGCAGTTGTAATTTAAAATTTACTGTTGTTATGTTTTGATTTGGAGGTTATGATCAGTATACTTAATGACGCATAATTGAAACCGAAAAAAACGACTGATATTTCAGTGTCATCTACATACTTTAAAAATTGACGTGTATTTGTATCATTATGAAATCTATCTACTAATCAGACGTTGTCCTATCTTGTGGATTTTTTTATATGAACCTTCTCTTCTTTCTTCTTCTCTCTTAAATAACTGCCTCTAAAAAATTTGAAAGAAGCTATTTGAGTAGATTTTAGATAAAACTTATTATAGTACTAACTAGTTTTGCAGAAAATTCTCTCTATAGGAGTATTTGTAGTATAACATTTTTCAATGTTTATAAAAGAACGTTCCTTACTTTTGACAAACTTGTTGTGCCTCTCTGTCACCTATCATCTGTTCGTTTTTTTACCCTCTTTGTGACATCAGAAATATATAAGTATAGCACCATAAGATCGGGAACTTATTTTTATTGTTTGAATTTTGTTACAGATGTAAAATAAGCCTTTATTTTGCTAATTCCGCGTAAAAGTGTAACTGTTGTGGCAAATAATCCTCCAAATGGCACAGAATGTGACAAGTCTAACTAACGTTCCCACCGCCTACCCCAGCGACCAGAACACGAATAAAGGAAAGACTAGGGAAACAATATAAATTGTCACGTCCTTCGCATAGGACAACCCTACCGAAAGTTCCCACCTCTCGCCTCCGCAACCAGATCACGAATAGAGTTCGTAATAATGGAAAATTCGAATTTTTAGCAGCAATCGAGTCGCACAGAATTCCTCAATCGATTCGTGAAGCGATTACGAATAATTGATATTGTGGCGTTAGTGTTTATGTAAGAACGCAATCGAGGCGGCGGCGAGTCACTCGTGTGTCATCGTTTGTACCTTACGGTCGATTTCCTGAAGATGCCTTGGTGTCGAGGCGAAACGTACGTCGAGTGCGATTTGGTGTTCTGTGTGGTGAGTTCTTCGAAAAAGTTGGTGAAGGACGTGACAAGTGGTTTTGTTTCCCGAGTTCGGACTCTTTTCGTGATCTGATCTGGTCGCGGAGGTGGGAGGTGGGAATTTTAGGTAGGGTTGTCACATGCGAAGGACGTGACAATTTATATTGTTTCCCAAATTCTTATATATTCGTGTTCTGGTCGCAGAGGTGGTGGGAACGTTAGTTAGGCTTGTCACATTCTGTGTCATTTGGAAGACTATTTGCCACAACAGTTACACTGTTTACGCGGAATTAGCAAAATAAATGCTTATTTTACATCTGTTATAATGGATCTCCGCAAAGTAGAGCCTGATTCATTAAAATGAATGTTGTTAGTTAAAATTAAAACCACAGTATGAGTTTCTAAATAATAAACGGTATTAAATTAATTTACTAAATACATTCTTAGATCTATAGTTATTAAACAAGTTTTTAATGTTTTTAACGAGCATTCGTAGATAAATATTTTCAGTGTTTATAAAGAACGTTGCTTCCTTAATAAACGAGATGTGCTTTTCCTGTTGCCTGTCTCAAAATGTCTAGAATGTCAGAATGTCTAGTCTTAGATGTCTAGTTATTCTAGTTCTAGTCTATTTTCATAATTTTTACGTGAAAATAATTAAAACAGTGTATATTTATTTTAGTATATTTCTTTCTATTCAAGTATACATGCACGAATGTTTATAGAGCATACTGTTTTCAGGATAAGATATATTGTCTAAAATGTAAATTATATTGTTTTTCGCAGGAAGACTGCAGACAACACCTAGTCAAAGCGTAAGATACAAGCGAAACACATAAATTGTGAAGGGAAGTCGAAAAGTAAAGAATAATCGGAGCACCGGCAGCCAGCCAAAGATAAAGGCGCGCCCACACGCGCTGAGCAGTTAGCACTTACGTTGAGATACGACTGCTCTTATCTTTGATTTAACACTTCCTGATCTCATATCTCACTCTAACTTCAAAATTAACAGTTGGAAGATGTACGAACAATTTAAATGAACATTTTGGATAATGCGAAATAAATTATAGGCAGGCGAAAAATCAAACGAGTTTTATGATAGAATAAGAATAAATATACGTTATCAATAGACACCAAAGTTGTAATTGGTGCAGTGAGGCTGGAATATTAACCCTATTGCGTATATAAGTTAACAAGGAACCCAATTCTTCAAACTGTAACTCTATAAAGACGAAAAAGAAAAAAAGGAAAGTTTGAAAAAGTTCAGGAAAGTCATTGCAGCATTTGACCTCCTGGTCTGACTCTCTGCATTGGTGCTGCATGCTACAGTAATTTAAAATAATAGATCATTTTACTTGTGGGCGAATCCCTATTTATAATCATAATTTAAAGTTCACAAAAAAATATCTCTGTGTTCCGGTTTTGGCATTGACTAGATAAGGTCTCGAGTTTGTTTCTCTTTGGGCATCTCAAACAGCGTTTTTTTTTAAATTTTCTACTAAATAAACAATGTTGCCCGGTTGGCGATATATTTACCACCTTTGGAATTAAGTACTTTTGTCTAATCGTGGGTGGCCTGATTGTACCTCTGCCTACATTTTGTGTGAATGTACTTTTTTACTTATTCACAAAAATACTCGAAAATGTGCTGTGGTGTATTATTTTGTAGTCTCTAAACGTGTAGTTATCTTACTAGTCTGTGACATATTAGGCAATAACGAAAGGCTGTCAATTGTCAGTAATGAAACATTGCTCACATTTTTGATTTAATACTGATTCTTTCATTTACTTTTACTTTACGACGAGTAAAGAGTTTTAAATAGTTTTATTTGATAAATCAAAAACATATAACATTTAAAACAAATAATTATTTAGCGATTTGAGAAGTGAAATTCCTTACGACCGCCATATTTTACTATTTAAATATTTTAAATTAATTTGAAAATCTTATAATAACACGGCCCTTACTATTACTATTTTAAAAACGTATATTCACGCCCATATCCTTGAAAAAATAGGCAGAGGCACAACCAGAGAACTCACGACTAGCCAGACACAAGTCCCATAATGTGATCAGTAGCAAGCCTATCGTCCACTGGGCACATCTTTACCAATTTTTTTTATTAGGAAATTGAAAATATATATTTTCTGTTCTTTTTTGTTTTCTGACCCGGTTACCGAACTCGGGACCTCAAGAAGTCAAGTCCGACGCTGGACCGCTACACCACAGAGGCGATATAACACTTTGTAATAAAAATCGAGCGAATAATATTATACGAACATAATATTTTACATTACAGTTTAGTGTACAACTCACTTATCATTGAGAAATAAACATGCAACCACAATAACTGAACCGTATCTCTGGCGTATTGGCACATATAACATCGACAAACAGTTAAACAGAATTTTTACGAGACAATAATCCGAGAGCATAAATTCCTAAGTGAAATTTCTTTATTTGGAAGATGCAACTGTTTCGGGAGGCACACCTATCTCCGGGAACAGTGCCAAAGTAACACGCTCAGATTTCGAGCTGGGAAACACCGCCAAATGTAAACTGTAATTTTTATTTCACTAGTGATAAACTCACTGTTTGTATGTCTAAAATGTATCTTGAAGTTTGCCTTTGTTTTCGCAATAAATATAATAATAGCTACTACTAGCTGTTGTCCACAATTTCGTACGTATGTTGAAGTGACTTTTCTTGATTAGTGATGGAAACGGAAGATGTTCCCGCAGTATAAGATATCCTAAATGTTGATCCAAGTTAAAAGCTACTACCTACATTTAATTTGGTAAAAATCCATTCAGTAATCATCTTGTACTAAGTGCACCGACAAACTGACAAAAAGTTTATAACTCTTGATTTGGGCTCTGTACACTTTACAGGGTTACTTTGAAAGGATCGTCGAAATTTTAATATTAATTTTCATATTTTAATTTAATGGTAATGAATTTTAAATGTTATTAAAATCTCGATTAAAATCTCTCACGGGCCGGATCCGGCCCGTGGGCCGTAGTTTGCCCACCACTGTTCTAGAGGATAAAGTATCTGATATAATTAGACACGTGATCAAGATGAGATGGAAGTATTATTCGATGGTCGTAAAACTATGCCAATCCAATTTTGGTGGTGTTAGTGATAGCGAATGAAAGCGTCAGTTAGTTTATTATAATTTACTATTACTAGCTGGTTAGTTTTAAAGCAGTTATCCTGTGTTCTTCAAAAGAGTTCATCAGCAACTTTTAAAATGTTAAGTTTTCTTGTCAAATGCGAATTTACTTGTTTAGAATTTAAATACAATCCGACGTACTACAAAAACTTTAATCAGTCTTTGTACAAATTTAAACACATTTTAGAATCGAATTCTCAGCCAATAAAATGCTGACACGTCCTCCAGGTGTAGCATGGTATTGGTTGGATGTCAATTTTTGACAGTGTTTAGTTCAAGGTTTAATTATACAGGCGTGTTAATTTAATTTGTGGAAAAATGAATAATCGGTTTTTAAATATTTCGCTTAATTAATACTTGAAAAACGTATCTAAATATATAGTGTTGCTATAGACCCATAATTAGACAATCGCTTTATTTTTTTAATAACTAACTAAACTATCTTGTCAAATTCTTAAGTCCATGTTTATATGTAGATTGTATAAATAAATATAGGTTATAATGCTCGTATCTGTGGTATTGTCTGGCATTGCAATTGACTACATGTGGTATCGGCCTTGACTTTTCTAATAATAGTCGCAATGGCTCGGGTTGCCCCGGTTGGCGATAGGTTTGCCTCCTATCACAGTGTGGGAATTCAATTAACCATGGGTCACAATGTGGCATGTTTAGGTTTTTTTTAGGTTTTGGTATGAGAATCAGCATCTGCCTTTAGTCAAATTTAAATTTGGATCGAGTTAATTGTTTTAGCAAAATGGGTTAAAATTATTCAATATTAGTCAAAAGTCGTCATAGAAAGTCATGACAGGGTTTTAACTAAAGCGGTGATTTAAGATAAGTGAGATTTAGCAGCAATAGAGAAATACACGATTCTATTATATTATACACGATAAATCAATTTCTTTACGAATGCTAACTTATACATTTTTAACGTACAAAGTTCCATTGAATTTACTACTTTTACTCTTTACGTACACGAAATTCAATAATTGGGAAAATTTTACTATTGTCTTTTGTCCATATGGCACCAATACTTTTTGCTTCTGAATTCCTATTTTAAAATCAGTAATAGAACCTTAAAAAAAACACATAAAAATATTCCACTTAGTTAATTTAAAAACTAAACGTTGGATCACGTCGGCAGTAAGTGACAGGCCACACGACGTCACGTGCCGCAGCGACAGGTAACGTCGCTCCAATTTTTAACACATGCCAACATTTAAATTAAATTCCGAGCCAAACGCACGTCGCGACACCGTTGCGCTTAATTTAGGCAATTTCAGATAAAATGCTTATCTGTGATTTGTAACACTTTGGTATAATTAACTCTTTAAATATGTCGTTTCGGTTTATTTTGTTAACGATTTTTGGTTTCAAACTTTGAACGAGTTTTTGGAAAGTTTCGGAAACGAAGCTTAGAAGTTTTGGTAAAAAATATTTATTTGATGCGTATCCTTATATTTCCCATTATTGATTACGCTTAATCATGTTACGTTGATGCCACAAAGAAGGTGGTGAATAAACTTTAAAAACTTCAAAATCTTTGTATTCGTTTCGGGTTTGGTATACTTTTTTAACATTACTACCAGTTTTCAAACTGAACTTCAATTGCAGGCAATACGACAAGGCAGAAAATTTCCCATCCTATGTTCGCTTTTTTTATTATATTCAAAGGCAAACGAGGAGACGGCTTTCCCGATTGTGAAAAAATTCACGCCGCCTAAAGACACAAAAGGTGATAATGGTGCGTTGCCAACCTGAAGCTGGGATTTTAGGCCTCGAACAAAAGTTAGTGTTCATATTTTTAAAGAAAGAAACACTTGTACTGTTTTACTTATCACTTATAATTTATTACTTTGTAATTAGTAGCCTACCGGTTTCGCTTATACAGCATCATCAGGGCTAAAACTAAAACTACTTATAAGTGATAAGTAAAACAGTACAAGTGTTTCTTTCTTTAAAAATATGAATATTTGGAAGTTTTACCAAGCGCCGACGATGGAAAATATCAAAAGTTAGTGTACTGGCTACCTTATCCTCTGAACTGGAACACGTTAACGGTAAGCACTGACGCTATGGTGGCAGGAATAGGTAAGGCGGTGATACCATATACCGTTGTGATACCAACGGTATTAGTGACGGTAAGCCTACGCTCGCCTTTTATGAGCTGCCTGGCAGGAAGGTCGACTACCTACTCTGCGAAGGAGCCCGGACCAACACGGGGAAAATCCTTGTTCAAAACTTATATTTCATCTATTGTCTCCTAATTATATTCGCAATTCATTTAATTTTTTACGTTCTCACGATTCACCTTGTCGTTCATATGTCCGTCCTCAGTTGCAATTTCCTACAAGTCATTCTGCTGCCTGTTCGCACTCATTCTCAGACCTCAGTTTATGTTGTAAGTTTATGGAACTCACTTCCTAGTAAAATTCGTGAGTGTGAAACTCTTTTTTTATTTCAAAAAACAATTAAAGGAACATTTTCCTAGGATTGTTTAAGCTCCTTTTGTGTTATATCTTAGTATGCATAATATCTTGTATATTCAGTAGTTTTATTTAGTATAGTTTTGTACACCAAATAAACTTATTTCATTTGTTGTTTTCCACTAACGGATCGACTAAAAAAATCTTTCATTAGAGATAAGCTCGTCTTTTGTACTTACGGTTTTAGTCTTAAGTTTTTTTGTAATTTCTGTTGTGTACAATAAATAAATTATAATAATAACGATAATAATAAAATCAAAGTTAATTAATGCTGCTTACAATATACATCCCTAATCTACGCTTCCTACAACGGAATACTGCAGGGCGAGTAAGACTCGAATTTAGCCACTTTGTTTAAGTCTGAATGAAGCACATGGCTTTCGTGATTAAGTTAGTAGGTGCGTTACTGGCTTGTGGCCGGTCTTGTCTTGTCGTGTCTCGAGATCGGAACACAACAGTACCAAACACTGTCATTATGACCGCAAGCAATAGGTAAGACTACTAGTTAGTTACTAGACTAGGTAGTTACTAGTTTAAAAGTTATTGGTAAGTAATTATAGTATCTACGTTAATTTTAGTTCCTTAAAGGTAGTTTGCAAGTTCGTGGGTCAAATTTAATGACGGGTTAAAATGTGAAATGTGCATTGATTAAACCTTGTGTTGAAAGCAATTTAAATAACATAACTCAAGAACGTGCAAGTGGATTTTACTAGATCTTAGCAATTTAGTTTTGGCTTGACTTCTTGAGGTCCTGGGTTCAATCCTCGGGTTGGGCAACAAAAAAAGCTAGAAAATGTGTATTTTCAATTTTCTAATAACAATAACGTTGCCTGGGATTCGCTAAGTGCCCGGTTTGTGATAGACTTGTCACGTATCACACGTGTGGGACTTAGTGTCTTCGGCTAGTCGTGGATGCGCTGATAGTTTCTCTGATTGCCTCTGCGGGAGTATGGGCGTGAAGATACAATAAATAAAAACAAATGAAAAAATATTTCGGTCGTTGTAAAAATATTTTATTTTTATATGGACTTTATGGTTTTGTCATTAACACGCAAGGTAAACTAAGAGAAAATACTAATATTAAGTTCACCTTTCTACATGTTTTAGGGCAAACAAAGATTAAAAAAAGTAAATAAAAACATTTAAACTTTACAAGATAGGAAGGCAATGTTGTTATTAATTTACAAAAATGCGACGAGCGTCACCTGTCACACGACGTGACGGGACGCCCTAAGAAACGGAGGCGACGTGATGAATTGTGGAAAATAAAAATTACGACGTAACTGAATGGAAAAGGGGAAGCAACATGGTTAATGTTAATCGATTAGACGGCTATAACCGTTGAAAATATTCAGTATTACTGAATTATACGACATTTACGAGATGCTTGGGGATTTGCAAATATATTTTTTTAGTCGATAGGAGGAGAGCTCTATACTCTCCCGATGGTAAGATACAACCTTGACTGAAAACACCATAGATTTTACAGGTGCGTTGATACTATAGGGCTAGGATGATAGGTATAGTTTGCAAGTTTATTAGATACCTAGCTCTCCGGACCGGAACATGACAGAGACATGTAGGGCGCAGTAATTGGTAAGGCGCTAGATTCTTACCCAGACAAGTTGTAACATGGAACTCTGCCACAAGTAGTCTTGTTCTTAATGGCCTATTTAACCTATGCTCGCCATTTTACGAACTGCATCGCAGATAGGCAAATCACTCAGTCCATATACAAACTGTATTTATAAATGTGAATATAACTTTGTTTGTTAGTTTTCATGCGACAACTACTTAAGCAATCGTCATCAAACTTTGTCAAATTTTTATAAACATTTTTAGAGGTATTAAATATACAGTCGTGGTCAACTACAATTAGGGACATGCAATATAGTGAAGAACAATAACCGGTTACGTACATACAAATATAAAACCCTATTGATTTCTCAGTAACTATTTTTTTCTTTTTTCGATCTTTTTGTTCTGGGCACATTTAAATCTGTATTATTGCGTCTGACATGTGGCACTGCATTGTATACCATAGTTTTTGAAAAATTTAAATGTTCTGCTATCCTTCGGTATGGCCAACCATGCTCGACAGCAAACTTCATGATAATTTTTCGTAGTGTTGGATCGCAACTTTTATTTTTACCCATTTTTCTT